>JBBPBX010022696.1:26982-41178 GCA_038048925.1 Garcialebias charrua
AAAATATTGTACTGTACGCGGTGCGGCGGCGGAAAATATTGTACTGTACGCGGTGCGGCGGCAGAAAATATTGTACTGTACGCGGTGCGGCGGCAGAAAATATTGTACTGTACGCGGTGCGGCGGCGAAAATATTGTACTGTACGCGGTGCGGCGGCAGAAAATATTGTACTGTACGCGGTGCGGCGGCAGAAAATATTGTACTGTACGCGGTGCGGCGGCAGAAAATATTGTACTGTACGCGGTGCGGCGGCAGAAAATATTGTACTGTACGTGGTGCAGCAGCAGAAAATATTGTACTGTACGTGGTGCAGCAGCAGAAAATATTGTACTGTACGTGGTGCAGCAGCAGAAAATATTGTACTGTACGTGGTGCAGCAGCAGAAAATATTGTACTGTACGTGGTGCAGCAGCAGAAAATATTGTACTGTACGTGGTGCAGCAGCAGAAAATATTGTACTGTACGTGGTGCAGCAGCAGAAAATATTGTACTGTACGTGGTGCAGCAGCAGAAAATATTGTACTGTACGTGGTGCAGCAGCAGAAAATATTGTACTGTACGTGGTGCAGCAGCAGAAAATATTGTACTGTACGTGGTGCAGCAGCAGAAAATATTGTACTGTACGTGGTGCAGCAGCAGAAAATATTGTACTGTACGTGGTGCAGCAGCAGAAAATATTGTACTGTACGTGGTGCAGCAGCAGAAAATATTGTACTGTACGTGGTGCAGCAGCAGAAAATATTGTACTGTACGTGGTGCAGCAGCAGAAAATATTGTACTGTACGTGGTGCAGCAGCAGAAAATATTGTACTGTACGTGGTGCGGCGGCAGAAAATATTGTACTGTACGCTGTGCGGCGGCAGAAAATATTGTACTGTACGCGGTGCGGCGGCAGAAAATATTGTACTGTACGCTGTGCGGCGGCAGAAAATATTGTACTGTACGTGATGCGGCTGCGGAGGAATACTATGTGAACGTGGTTTTATGTCGTAAACGGAAAACGGAATACAGGTACGGCGGATGGACGAGGAGAACGGCGTCAACAGCATCCTGGTAGGCCATTAACTCTTTTTGCCCTTCATTATGGCTCCCAAACGTATGTGCTTTTTGATCATTATGTAACTGTGTTAGGATAGGCTAAGTGCTTGGTAATACAGTGCTGTACATGTATATGGTGCATTATGTATACAGTATTCCGACTTACGTCGAAAATTGGTTTACGCCGCCACGTAGGAACGGATCTACGTCGTAAGTCGAGGACTACCTGTACTTGCAATTAAAAAATGTTTCTATTTTGACCGGCCCTGGGGTTACGTCGGTGCAGCGGGCTCCGGCGGGGGCCTGTGAATTTGTCGCAGTTGACCCCGGGGGGTCATTGTGTGTGGTCGCTGGTGGGGTTCGTCCGGTTCTTCCCCTTGGTCGGATCTGGGGAGTGGACGAGTGGCTCGTCCTGTTCGGGTGGTCCTGGGGACTCTGGGCTCGGGGTCCTTCCTGGGGTCTTGGGCTTTGATCGCCCCTTCGTCTGTCTCGGGCTTTGGGGGGACGGATCTCTGATGCTTCACAGTCGCTACTAAATGTTCTATTGGAGGAACCTTATTCACTTATGCATGCTCACAACCACACACAAATGGATGCAGGGATGTATATGTAGATATATGCAGATATGTAGATGGGTATATGAATGAATATAAATGTATATGTATGTATACTGTATATATATTTGTAGGTATGGGTATGTGTATTTATAGAAATCTACTGCAAGGTCATGAATATTATCAGTCTTTATGCATGTATGTTTCGTTGCTGTGTTCTGTCATGTGCTTTGCAGGATTGTGGACGGAGGTTTGGTGTGTTTGCCTTGTGCTCTTTTTGTGGATAATTGTTGTTTTGTTGTCTCACTTTCTCTTTTCTTTCTTTCTCTCTATTAAAAAAAATACATATTGGAGTGAGAGGATGGCTATAAGGTGAGAAGGGAGGCCATCTATAAATGGAAAAAAAAAAGTTTCTATTTTGGCAGCTGATTCATGAGAACTTCTGCTCTGGGCAGGCGTGGGTCATGGAGTCAGTCGTTTGGTTCTTGGGTGTGTGCATGCTTCGATCACGAGAGTCACAGATTGTCTCGTGGGACTAATTCTGCACGTATCCCGTGCCCCTAAAAGTAACCCCCCCCCCATGCTTTGTTTGGTCTGGGCTGCAACGTCTGCAGAGCTGCTGCACACCATCAGCATCCAGGATGTCTATATTTATTTATTTATTTTAATAAATTGCCACAGAAGACATTGACTTGTTAAATCACCTTTTTTCTTTAACTCACCACACCGTCTTTGGGATCATTGTTCTATTTCAAGACCCCGTTTGGTCCAAACGTCCTCACGTCTGACTCTACTTTGGTCAACGTGGAGTTCAGGGTCGACTCAACAAAGAGGCGCAGGTTCACTTACTTTGTACAAAGCCATTCTTGTTCAGTCTTTTTTTATTGTTCTGTCATGAACTTTAACCTGCTCACCGAGAGCAACAGAGTCCAAGATGGAGCATTGCACAGTCTGACCTTGGGGTAAGTTTGCTAGGACATCCACTTCTAGAAAAATTGGCAGCTGTCTATCACTTGTAAAAAAATAAAATAAATATTGCTGCAAAATTATAATGAACTCCAGAGAGTGTAGAAGTTATTGACTCTTTCTGGACCAACAGGAAGCAACAGTTCCTTTTCTAATGCCATTGCTGATGTCTTTCCTTCCTGGCATTGTATGAACACACACCTGTTTGCTCCTGAGCAGCAAATTGATGAAACTCCTGCTTTAATGGAGGTCACACTGATGATGTTTAGTTAAATAATTCGATCAGCAGCAGCTTTTTCTACTTTCTCTCTGAAATCAGCATCACACACAGCTTTTCCATTTTTGCTTCATTTTTGATTATAATAATATAATAATAATCATTTTATTTAAAAGCACCTTTCAGGACACCCAAGGACACTTAACAAACAAGCACAGTTCAAACATCCGCAGTAACAAATTGAAATATAAAATAAATAAAGAATATAAAATACAAAATAATATAAAATACATTTAGTAAAATTAATGATAAGTTAGTCTAAAGAGATGTGTTTTCAGAGCAGTCTTGAACAGAGAAAGGGAGGTGGTGTTTCAAAGGTCTGGCGGTAGGGCGTTCCAGAGGTGAGGGGCAGAGCAGGTGAAGGCCCTGCTCCCCATGGTGGAGAGGCGGGCAGAGGGTACATGGAGATGTAGCGAAGAGGAGGATCTGAGAGAGCGTGATGGGATGGAGATTTGTAGGAGGTCAGATAGATAAGGAGGGGCAAGGTTGTGGATAGCTTTGAACGTGAGGAGTAGAATTTTGAAGATGATGCGTGATTTAACCGGGAGCCAGTGGAGCTGCTGCAGGACAGGAGTGATGTGGTTATAGTAGGAGGTTTGAGTGATGACACGGGCAGCTGAGTTCTGGACCATCTGTAACTTGTGGAGAGATTTGTTGGGGAGGCCGTAGAGAAGGGAGTTGCAGTAATCGATACGGGAAGTCACAAGACTGTGCACCAGGATGGCTGTGGAGCGGGGTGTGAGAGAAGGACGGAGACGGTTAATATTACGGAGGTGGAAATAGGCAGACCGAGTAATATTGTTGATGTGTGAAGTGAAGGAGAGAGTGGTGTCGAGGATGACACCGAGGCTCTTGACCTGAGGGGAGGGGGATAGCAGAGAGTTGTTAAGGGGGACGAGAAGATGTTCTGATTTTGAAATAGAGTTTTTGGTACCAACAAGAATGATTTCTGTTTTGTTGCTGTTTAGTTGAAGGAAATTGTTAGAAAACCAGTGATTTAGCTCATTGAGACAGTCGGTGAGGATGGAGGGTGGGTGGGTGGAGTTAGGTTTTGATGACAAGTAGAGCTGCGTGTCATCAGCATAACAGTGGAAATGGACGCCGTATTTGCGGAAGATGTGACCTAGAGGAAGGAGGTAAATGATGAAGAGGAGGGGTCCGAGGACAGAGCCTTGGGGGACACCCGTGGAGACGGGGGAAGACTGGGAACGGAAGGATTTAATCTGAATGAATTGAGTGTGGTCGGAGAGATAAGATTTGAACCAGTCTAACGGAATTAATTTGTTGTGTGTTTCTGTACACTAAAACAATTTTGGATCCCGGTAATGACCAATTTTTTTTAAAACTAAATCCTCATGCATTACACTCTAAAAATGTTGGTTAAAAATACAATTGTTCTCCTAAATACTATAAAAATGTGAATTTCGTGTCAAAGACCCAGAACATGATCCATCAATAACAAGAACTAACTCTTAAAACAACACACCATTCTTTTTTGTGTTCCATTAAACACTTTAAAATAATTGTTCAATAAACGTAGAACTGACTGATAGTCCCAAGTTACTTAGACTTAGATCCTCCCGCGCTCGAGAGCGCATTGGGTGGCAAGCTGTTTCCATTGATCTCTATCCTTGGCGATCACCTCCACCGTGCTCGGGTCGAAGCCCTGTACCTTCAGGTCTTTCTCAAAGGATCGTCTCCACGTCAGTTTGGGTCTGCCTCTCTTTCTGTTTCCTTGTGGTTTCCAATTGAAGGCAATCTTTGGTAGTCTCTGTGCTTCCATTCTCAGTACATGTCCTGCAAACTTGAGCTTCCTTAGCTTAATTGTTTGGCTCATGGGTATGGTATGTGTCCTGCGATAGACTTCTGCGTTTGTAATCCGATCTAGGTATGTAATCTTCAGTATCTTTCGCAGGCATCTTTGTTGGAATGCATCCAATTTCTTGGCCATCTTTACTGACATCTTCCACGTCTCACTGGCATACAAGGCTGTGGGGATAACCACTGCTTGCAGCAGTCTGACCTTAAGATTCGTGGATATGGATTTACTTGCCCATATTGATTGCATTCTTCTGAATGTTGATGCTGCCTTACCGATGCGGGTGGTAATATCTGCATCTACGTTGCCATCGTCAGTTATGACACTTCCAAGGTAGACAAATTTCTGTACCTTCTCAGCCGATGATTGATCTATTGTTATCTGTATGTTTGGTTCTGTGTGCCCAACCTGCATAACCTTTGTTTTTCCTTCGTTTATTTTCAAACCAATCCTTTTAGCATTTTCTTGTAGGGCTTGTGTCATATCTTGAAGCACTGGTTGAGTGTTTGCCAGTAGGACTATATCGTCTGCAAAGTCTAGATCCGTTAAGTTCTCATTTGTCGTCCATTTTATTCCAAAATTTGTTTTGCACATGGCTATTCTCATTACATAGTCTATGGCGAGGAGGAACAAGAATGGAGATAGTGGGCAACCCTGTCTCACTCCAGTGAGTATTTCAAAGTAATCTGTGGTGCCTGCTTCTACCTTCACACAGCAGCTGGCGCCATCATACAAATTTTGGAAGATCTCTACATACATCTCGGGTATACCAAAGCTTCGCACGATGTCCCACAAGCTTATCCCAAGTACGAGATTTTTTTATTCTGATTAATTCTCACCTGTAGAACGATGCACGGTAAGAAGTAACATCAGGAGCACGTGAGCGCACATTTTCTCCTGTAAACATAATAGAATAAAATCAAATACAGTATGTAATTACATGATTGTCATTCATCCCCATCCTCTGTGGTGAACAACAAGCAGCCAATCAGGACGTCACAAGCCTTCATCAATCAACAAGCTGCAGGAGGAGAGGACCACTTTGTGCACAGCCTGTCAAACACACGCACGTTCTCACACGCGCGCGCACACGTACACATAATAGCCCATCACCATCATTTCCAGTCTTCTGCTGCTTGAAGACAGGTTTCAAAACGTGTTCCTCCGCCCCCGATCATGGCCAAACAACGGCCCGATATAATTTTTTTTTTTTTTTTTACACAAATAATAACGTATCACTCCGCCTCACCTGTCTTATAACTGCTGTGCTCACCTGCAGGACGGTTGAATCAGACCCACCGTGGGAAATGGTCCAACGTGCAAGAGGACGAAGAGGATAGCAGCTTCGTTTGCAGAACGCGCATGCGCACTGACGCCCCCCTCTCGCAAAGGCTTTACGTTCAGTTGTATTCAGCAGCTGCTCTACGCATCAAAACATCACGTGACCTCGGTTACCGTCACTCACTGCGTAGAAAACGTGTACGTTTAAATTCAAGCGTCAACTCTTCCAAGACGCACTGGCACTGGAATTTTTAAGAGTAAAATAAATAAATAAGGGCCCAGTCGCCTTTTATGACAGAGATTTGGCAAGATGGCTACCATAAGTTTACAAGATGAGTAAATGTTCATGTGTGAAACACAAATATTCTGGAAAACCATCAAATCTCTCTCAGGCAGCCCGATCATTAGGCAAAAGGAAAACTCTGCATTCCTGCATAAGAACCTTGTCCCATCTGTGAAACATGGTGGGGTAGTATCATGGTTTTGGCCTGTTTTGCTGGGTCAGGGCGGTTGCCATCATTGATGGAACAATGAATTCTTAATTATATCAGAGAATTCTAAAGGAAAATGTCAGGACATCTGTCCCTGAACTGATTTTCAAGAGAAGGTGGGTCATGCAGCGAGACAATGACCCTCAGCACAGAAGTCGTTCTACCAAAGAATGGTTCAAGAAGATAAGTTCATGTTTTGGAATGGCCAAGTCAAGTCCAATCCAGATGTTGTGGAAGGAAACGTTTCAAAGTCAACACATATATACGTGTTATTGTATAGTTTTGACATTTTCGTGCACCAATTTTTTTTTTTGTCACATGGACAGTAAAATATCATCAGAAAGGCAAATCACATCACATCTCATTCTAACCCATGTTTATGTTTAAAAAAAAAAAGATAAAGAGTGAATTGTTGAAGAAATACGTGTATTTTCAATGTGTAATATCTCGAAATTTGAAAATTGAGAGTTATTCATTTTTTTCATTATTACTTATATATAATTATTGTTTGAAATTATTATAATTTTTTTAAAGGGGCAGACATAATAAGATATTTTCTTCTTAATAATAATAATGTCTTTGTCTGTCATCTGTGTATGTTTCCCTAGCCTGGTTAAAACCAGACCCTGTCCTTCACTTCGCTTCAGACAAGGGAAATGAGAATTGAGCGGAGCTGTGCAGGAAGGCGAGGGCCAGGCTAATGTTTCCCATACAGACTAAATTCGTCTCTGCATTTAACCCAACCACCACCAGGTGGTGCAGTGAGCAGCCAGAAAGCGCCCGGGGAGCTGGAGATTTTTTTTTATTTTTTTTTATCAACTCTTTTTTTTATTTAACAACACAACAAAACAAGTACAAACAAGTATGGCAATTTACAGTAGTTTGAATATACATAGAAGGCATATTAGAGGCAGACTTAAAAAAAAGAGAACATAAGGGCAGATTAATATAAAATGAAAATAAATAAAATAATATATATACTAATTAAATACAAGAGGATAATGATTTAGAATCAACATGTATTGGTGGGCAGTTCTGTCAATATTTCAGTTAGGTATTCATATGTTTCAATGCATTTCAGAGATTTTAAATATAACTGGAATTCAGATAAAAATATGTTAAAGATTGGGGATGATTTTAGCACTCTTTGTTTATGAATAAAGAATTTCGCCAAACAGAATATCACATTACAAGAGAGTTCCATTTTTTTGTTTTTCAGTAAAACTCCAAATGTTATCATATCTCTAGAAATAGATTCAGGAAGTATAATTTTGGGTTTGATCCATCTTTCTAAGCAATTCCAAAAGATTTTGGTTTGATTGCATTCATAAAAAATATGGTCTGTTGTTTCTATATCTTTTTCACAGAATGAACATTTATTATCATCAATGTTAAAACGATTTCTTAGTAGCTCTTTGGAGGGGTAAATTGCATTTAAACCGGGGAGCTGGAGATGATGTGCACTCATATGCCTCTTTTCCACCGCTCGGCTCGGGTTGGATCGGCTCAGATCGGCTCAGTTCGGGTCGGCGTAGACACCCCAAGGAGTGTAGTGGCCGGGGCGCGAACCCGCGTCCTTCGGGTCCCAAGTCAAAAGCCCTGCCACCACCACGCCATCTGGCTCCATTAAAATTTATCTGCCGCCTTTCATTTTATATTTTCTTTTTTACACAAGAAACATGTGTTTGTTGTGTGGGTTAGGGTTAGGGTGAACAAATAAATACAATAAAAAAATGAAAATAAATAAAAAATGAAACCCGCCCCCAAATAGGTCAGACCAGAGCCATATATAAGTACCCGGTAGTACGATATTTCGTGTTTTCTTTCTTTCTAATTATCTGGCAACCCTGTGAAGTGGCATGATGTCTCGACCTCACCCGCCGGTGTTTTGATTCGGACGGATAGTCTTCTATAGTCTTGAAAAGCTCAATCTAGCCAAGCAGTAGTGTCTCGTTGGTCGTTGCACAGCCAGTCGTCGTGTTGGAGGAGAGTTAAACATGTTTTGGGTCTGAAACAACTCCGCGCGCTCACGATGTTGGTCCTGCTGCTTTTGACTGTTTTCGGTGTGTCCTGCGGTGAGTAGGAGTCATTACGCTACACACACGAATGTTCGAGCGTTTTTTAATCACAAATATTGTGTGCTGTAAACATTTTTGCACAGATGGAAGGTAGTTTTATGCTTTTAGCCTTTCAGTTTTTAATAAATTGAGTCCATTTTTGTTGAACTTGTCTCGTGTGGTCTGTGGACATTTTGAGGCGCCATCTTGTGGTGACTCGGGTTACCAGAGGAAAACATCGTCATTAAATATTACTTTACACCGGAAAATAAGGCTAACTGCTAAATGTGCAACACACCAATGACTTCTGTTGTTTGTTATATATATTACTCACACCTAGCTACTTTTGTACCCTGATTTTCTTTAAAAGTGTAACTAAGCAGTGGCGATCATAGGGGTGGCCAGACAGGGACTAGTACTCACACGGGTGGTCCAGAAAATGGCATTTTTTCCCACTACAGTACTGTATATACCAAGTTGCTGTGGATCTAGAAGTGTTTTTTGGTCATTTTCTCATTTACTTATACAACAAGCAGTGTCTACCATTTAAATTACATAACGGAGAACCACATAATCTCATTAACAAATTTCTAAACTACCGGTAGTTAAAAATAAATGTTAAAAAAAAAATTGGTCTGAAATATTGTCTTTTAGTTGATGACATTCTCACAAAACTACAATTTGGAGCTCAACTATTGCACAAGGTACTTACCAAACAAACCTACTCAGTTGTGTTCTCATGTTTATTCTCAGGCGGTGGCAGCACGGTGGTGCAACTGCTGCCTCTCAGCGAGCTACTCTGGTTCAAATCCCAGTCCGGGGGCAGGGTTGCCAGATCTCCAGACCGAAAGAAGCGATCAGCTCCTTCAAAACAAGCACAAACAAGCGGCTCGCTCTTTCAAAAAAAGCCCAAAAAAAGCCCAGCTGGCAACCCATCCCATTGTGTAAAAAAAGGCAGTTTTAAACAGTATAAACATATTTATTATGGCATTACATATATCTAGCAAAATTATACATAAAAGAACGTATTCAGTCTAAAAAATAAAAATACATTTTGCATTTTTCTCCCATCTGTGGTCGGATCCAGTCTTGAAGAGCACGCTCTTTCTCCCAATCTTTATTATATTTTTTTCCATATTTACCCCACTTAGAGCTCACATTAGCGTTGTCTTGTCTAGACAAAGAATAAAGAACAATGTTGCATTCGCGTGTAGTCGGATGTCCCGTGAAGATACACGGTTTTTAATTTTAAACTCACTTTGAAAGTAATTTTCATTAATTTATCATTTTGTTTGCTAAAAACGAACATAGTTGAATGATACAAGATATATATGTGGTGTCACTATATGCAAAGTTCAAAAATGATGTCACAATACTGTAATGTATACAGCAGTGTTCGTGCATGTATATTACAGAGTGTCAGTGAACGCACCGCGAGAGAGAGCGTGACGTAGGCACGCGGGTTCAGTGTGTGTGTGAAGATAGAAAGTGCAGAGAACGGAGTAATGCAGGATCGTGCCGTCTGATAAGTGTATTGTGCAGTTTAAACAATAAAGCTACATCAGCACCAAACCAGCATATTTATTAAGCGTGCAGAGAAACATCAAAAATACCTTTAAAATAACTTCAGGAGTACATTTCACAAAACAAGCCCAAATAAGCGACGCAACACCCATGGTAAGCACAAAAAACCGCCACAAGCGGCTCACCGAATTTAAAAGCGACTCCAGGAAAAAACAAGCCCAATGCCGCTTGGAATAAGCGGACTTGGCAACTATGTCCGGGGGCCTTTCTGAGTGGAGTCAGGGTTGCCAGATCTCCAGACCGAAAGAAGCGATCAGCTCCTTCAAAACAAGCACAAACAAGCGGCTCGCTCTTTCAAAAAAAGCCCAAAAAAAGCCCAGCTGGCAACCCATCCCATTGTGTAAAAAAAGGCAGTTTTAAACAGTATAAACATATTTATTATGGCATTACATATATCTAGCAAAATTATACATAAAAGAACGTATTCAGTCTAAAAAATAAAAATACATTTTGCATTTTTCTCCCATCTGTGGTCGGATCCAGTCTTGAAGAGCACGCTCTTTCTCCCAATCTTTATTATATTTTTTTCCATATTTACCCCACTTAGAGCTCACATTAGCGTTGTCTTGTCTAGACAAAGAATAAAGAACAGAGACAAAGAATAAAGAACAATGTTGCATTCGCGTGTAGTCGGATGTCCCGTGAAGATACACGGTTTTTAATTTTAAACTCACTTTGAAAGTAATTTTCATTAATTTATCATTTTGTTTGCTAAAAACGAACATAGTTGAATGATACAAGATATATATGTGGTGTCACTATATGCAAAGTTCAAAAATGATGTCACAATACTGTAATGTATACAGCAGTGTTCGTGCATGTATATTACAGAGTAGGGCTGGACGATATGGCCAAAATTTTTATCACGATATAGCTCTTAATTTCGGTCGATATCGATATAATTCGATATCGATATAAACAATATAAGAGCCTAAAAAAAACTATAAACTATACAAATAAATTGATGTTCACCTTGTATTTGTATTTAGCCTCCAAAAAGATGGAAATCACCATCAAATAAACATAAAATTCTCAACCCAATAATTCTGTCGGGTCATGGACAGTTTTTTATAGAAACGTTTCACCCTCCATCCAGTTTCCAGATGACCCAACTGAGAATTACAGGTATTGGATTTGGTACCTGGATTATTGAGCATGAACGTTCTCGGCATAAAATTCTCAACTGTGTCAATATTAATAGTTTTAACTTTAAACAAGAACTTTAAAATTTACAGCATTGAAATTCATAGTTAATTAAATAAAACTTTTGGGTATAGTTATTGATGAGAAGCTGACATGGAAATCTCATGGAAATTACTTAAGAATAAAAATAACAAAATCAATTACATTATTGTATAAAGTAAAATAGTTTTTGAATGACAAAGTTTTGAATATATTGTATAATGTAATGATTGTTCCATATTTAATCTGTTGTATTGAAGTTTGGGGAAAAGCATGCAAAACTATTACAAATCCTAATTTTATTTTACTAAAAAGAGCTGTAAGAATTATTATTAGGAAGTGCTATGGTCACCCAACAAATATATTATTTCATCAATTGAAATTATTAAAATGTTATGATTTGGTTGAACATAGTATTTTACAAGTCATGTATAAAACTAAAAAAAATATTACCCCCAAATATTCAATTACATTTTGTTTAAAGTTATTAAACCCTGAAGGGAATGTAAATGTTTGTAAAATCTTCATTTAGAACTAGTGTGAAGGAGCTGAGTTTTAAATCAGGAAACAGGATTGTGTTGACTTGATATCATCATAAACATTTATAAAACTATTTATATGTTTTAAAAGATGATTAAATCAAAGTTGTTGGGAAGGTGTGGTGCAGGTGAAGTGAAGGTTGTTTGTAGTTATTTTGTATTTTTTAAACAAGGGGCAGATATTATAACACTATTTTCGTCTTTCTGCACCTTTTCATTCAGTGTTTTTCTTTCTTTTTATTCTGATGAATCTGTTTTATTTTCAATTTAAAAAAAACATGCAGCACTGCTGGGGCTGTTTGTTTACGTCGTAGTTTCAGGGAAACGTTGGCTCAAACTTTATTCTTCCATCATATTATCGAGTGGTTTTTACGTCGTAGTTTCAGGGAAACGTTGGCTCAAACTTTATTCTTCATCTTCTGACTCTCATCATATTCTATCGAGTGGAAACTCTTCAGATTAAACAAGTTAGAATAGATGTTTCCACCGCTAGTTAGAACGACTCTGTCACGTTTTGAAAAATAAACACAAACCGAGTAAGACTCGCTGCAGATGAGACCTGCAGTAAAACCGAACTACGTCCACACCGACGAATTAGTTTTTCCTCTCATCAGTGATGTCGTCTCTTTCTCTTCGCTTGTGAAACTTTGTTCAGTCACATTCTGACGGTCATGAGCACTCGTTTGACTCGTTTTGAAGCGAAAACTTAACGCGCTTTGGAGACTAGCTTAGCTTTTAGCCTGCTACCGCTAACGCCTGCTACTGGACTGAGCGCTGCGTAACAACGACGTCATCACGCACGTTTTGTGTCACAGCTTTTTCCGTCCGGGCGGGTTGTTGAAGCAGCCGCTCCAACCCGAACAGAAAGAGAAAAACGTCAGAAAAAGTTGTAAAATCCTATCGAAATATCGAAAATATGCTTAAACTTCATATCATCGTTATTGAATAAAAGTATATCGCGATATTTATCGTTATTGAATTATCGTCCAGCACTATTACAGAGTGTCAGTGAACGCACCGCGAGAGAGAGCGTGACGTAGGCACGCGGGTTCAGTGTGTGTGTGAAGAAAGTGCAGAGAACGGAGTAATGCAGGATCGTGCCGTCTGATAAGTGTATTGTGCAGTTTAAACAATAAAGCTACATCAGCACCAAACCAGCATATTTATTAAGCGTGCAGAGAAACATCAAAAATACCTTTAAAATAACTTCAGGAGTACATTTCACAAAACAAGCCCAAATAAGCGACGCAACACCCATGGTAAGCACAAAAAACCGCCACAAGCGGCTCACCGAATTTAAAAGCGACTCCAGGAAAAAACAAGCCCAATGCCGCTTGAAATAAGCGGACTTGGCAACTATGAGTGGAGTTTGCATGTTCTCTCCGTGCATGTGTTTGTGTGGGTTTTCTCCAGGTTCCTCCCACAGACTAGCCTGGTTAAAACCAGACTCTTGTCCTTCACTTCGCTTCGGACTAGGGTCTGGGACTTCTCCTTTGAGAAACGATTCTTGCTGGAGGCGTGGCCTCTGCCTGAGGAACAAAACCATTGGATCTTAGAAAAATTTTGAACAGGGAAAGCTTTCTGCTCCCTCCCCCTCAGAGCTCTGCCGAACTTGACATCTGCTCCGCCTCCTGCTGAATTTTCTCTCGCTGCCTGCATATTCTGTGTTTATAACGTTTGAAAAAAATTAAATAAAACCATGTAGCGCTGGTCCAGAAGACCAGAAAATATGCAGGGACTCGGGCAGCAACGTAAAACCCTATTTTAATTCTCTCGTGACAACCTCAGTCATTTCCTTATTCTTTGCACCGCAGCGGAGAGAGAGGAGGAGGAGGGAGCGATCACTTGACTTTTGGCAAAAAAACAAAATAAAACTCCAGATAAGAGATTAAGAAGGGGAATTTAACACATTTGTGTCAAATATAAAACAGTCCTGCATCGCTTTGAATGAGAACATGCGGCTGCTCGCTGGCTCTGGCTGCGCGCTGGGACAGGTGGCACTCAGCGGAGAGGAGGAGGAGGAGGAGGGAGCGATAACTTGACTTTTGGCCAAAAAAACAAAACTCCAGATAAGGGATTAAGAAGGGGAGCGATTACTTGACTTTTGGGAACAAAAGAAAACTCCAGATAAGGGATTAAGAAGGGGAAATTAATAAATTTGTGTCACATATAAAACAGTCCTGCATCGCTTTGCATCGCTTTGAATGAGAACATGCGAATGCTCGCTGGCTGCGCTGGGACAGGTGGGGGCGTGGGTTAGGGGCCAAAAACTCTGCCCCTTCTGTTCTCTGATTGGTCCGGTCAAAAATCTACCGGAGAAATCGTTGTCTATGGGAGAAGTCCCAGACTGTGCAGTGAAGGGAAATGAGAATTGAGCGGAGCTGTGCAGGAAGGCGAGGGCCAGGCTA
>JBBPBX010022697.1:17805-32680 GCA_038048925.1 Garcialebias charrua
AAAAAATGTCAAGAACCACAGGATAGATTTTAATGAAACTCTCAGAAAGTAAATATCTATGACTGATTATGTTTTGCAGTCAGTTAAATTCAAGATGACCACCACAGCTAATCAAGCTTATCTTATGCAAACTATAACTCAATTTATCTATGATTTGGTCATGTATAGTTAATGCACATTAACAACACAAACCCCCAATTGCCAACAGATCATTTGAAATCACACAGAATATTGCATGAAAATGAGTCAAATGTTATTCATAAGATTTGACCAAAATAGCTTTAACCCCATCATTTCTTATCATAAAATAATCTTAGTCTGCTGCCATGAAAGACAGTGGATGATATGCATGCCTTAAAAGAGTGCTAGACCTTTAAACATATTTAAACGTTGTCTTCTTAAATACTCTTTTTTGAAAATCTTTCAAATTATTATTACTATTTTTTTTTTAATACTTTGGTTCCTTTTATACCCAAATTCAGTTTAATCATTCTACCAGAAATTATACTAGGTCATTCTTCAAGTATTTGAATCCTTTCAGCATCTTGCCTCCCCATCAATCTGGTTAAAGCAAACAACACAACACAATGACTGCTTCACTGAAGGTTTTAATAATGTTGTTGACGCATTGGATACTAAGGACTATTGTGCTGCACATTTTTTGACCCATCTAAAGCTTTTGACACTGTGAATCATAACATCTTATGTCCTAAACTCTCAGAAATTGGTTTCTCATATTACACTATTGGTTTGTTCTCTAATTACTGTATCTCTCAGATTGGAGGCAGTGTGTTCAACATAATGGTACTTCTTCAAGCTATCTAACTGTCAACAGTGGTGTACCACAAGGTTCAGTCTTAGGACACACTCTCTTCACAATCAACATAAATAATGTAGGTCAGCTCATTCCTGATGCATCCTTACATTTCTATGCTGATGACACAGTTGTTTATTGTTGAGCTAGAAGAGTCGCTAAGGCTTTTCAGCTCTTATAATCTGCATTCAACATCATCCAGTCAGATTTGTTCTGTCTCAAATTGGTGCTAAATGCTGATAAAACCAAAGGATGTTGTTTTCAAACAGGAAGTTGGTACCAGCAGTTCTTCCTTCAATTTTATCTTTGAATGGTGTTCCTATTGAGTTTGTCGATTCTTATAAATACTTGGGTATTTTGGTCGATTCACAGCTCTTTTAAGCCTCGTGTCCAGGGGTCTGCAACCTTTAGGATCAAAAGTGCCATTTCTGCCCCTTCGTTCAGTGATGTCCAGAGCCGCAAAATTTGCTACTATTGTCATTATCAACTGTTGGCCTGTAGGCCACTTTAAGTTTGTTAGAGGGGGCTTTTCAGGCCAGTAGGTGTGAAAGTATAAAACTAAAAGCATCTAATGATTGTTAACAATTATTGATATTTTTACATTTTGAGACAAGAGAAAAGACTAGATTCCATCCATCCATCCTCTTTATTCACTTTTTCCTTTTTGGGTTGCGGGGGATAACTGTTGCTCATATCCAGGTTGCAAGTCTATCACAGAAGACCGGATTCTTGTTAAAAAAAGAAGAAAAAAAAGAAATTATTTTGCCATAAAAAAATAAATCAATGAACAGTTCAGGCTTATGTTTTTTTTTTTAACTGTGGAGAAATTGAGTATCCTACTTTAATAATAATAATAACAATAAATTCAATTCATACCACACTTTTCATTAATAAAAATCTCAAAGTGCTTTGAAGAAATAAAGCATAAGGTTAAACAGATTATAATTTACTCGTATTAGTTCTAGTTTCCACATATTTGCAAAGGAAATGACAGGAAAACTGCTAAAACCAGACATTTTTTATTGTGGGTATAATATCCTATAAAATTCAGTTTTATGTTAGTTTTGGTCAAAACTTGAAAGAGCTGTTGCAGAGGGACCAAAGAGCTGCATGTGGCTCCAGAGCTGCAGGTTGCAGACCCCTGGGGCCTCATGTACAAAGACTTGCGTGGATTTCTTACTGAAAAGTGACGTACGGACAAATCCAGAAAAGTGTCTACGCACAAAAAAATCCAGATTTATCAAACCCTGCGTACACCTGAATCCACGCACATTCCTTTTGTACATCACGATGAACGTGGAACTGAGCGCACATGAGAGAGTGGCCGACTCCGCCTTTGACACGCCTCCGTATGAATATGCAAAGTCATTCAAATATGCCATGCACGACAGGAATGTCGTCTCTGCTCCATTGCAAATCATGTCGGAACGTGGAAAAAAGAGGAACTTCACGGACTGTAGCCGTGTTTCCATCAAGGTTTCTAGGTGCGCATTTTGAAGTATCGCAGCAGAAAAGCTTAATGGAAACGGCAAAATCCGTATTTACTTTCTCAAGTTCGCCAAAAAGTTTATACGCTCGCTTGAGGTGGTTTTTGGGATGTTCGAAAATGAGCAGATGCGCACAGCGACAGATGGAAACACATTTGCCGACTCGTGCTGCCGAAGCGAACATTCACGTCACGTGACTGATCAGCTGTTTCCGCTCCGGACAACATGTAACATCGCTAAAACTAGTTTGTATGACAGAATAAATACAACTCGACCGATAGCAACACGTACCTGAAATATTCTCTCCATTTTGACGAGATGTGTGGCCAGGTTCTGTTTTCAACTGCTACTTCCTGTTTACTGTAGACATGCGCTGGACATGCGCAGTGCTGACGTCTGACGTAATGACGCTGACGTCTGACGTAATGACGCTGTGCGTGGCTTGGTAGATGCGCTTCAAGCCAGCAGATGGAAACACTTCTGCTTCGCATTAATTTGTATTTACATATTTGCGAGATTTCAAAAATTAGCTCAAAAATCGAAATGAAAATGGATGGAAACACAGCTTGTGAACAGGAATCACTTCTGAGTGAGGCAGAGAAGCACGGAAAAAGGTTTTATTCGGCACGCCTAGCGCAAAACATACCATCCACTTTTAAACAAGAAGTTGACCCATCTGCTCTAACATGCCTGTATAGGTTAGTGGTGAGCGCGCCCGCCCTTCGTCCCAAAGGTCGTGAGATCGACTCCCCCTTGGTACAACGTTTTTTTTTTTCATTCCAGATTTAAAGAACACAGGAAAACTATTTAATAAAACAACAAGAAATAGAACAATACATGAAATGAAAGGAAGCAGACGATTTCTTGTTTTGTAAATAGTTTTCATGTGTATTTAAATCTGGAACGAAAAAAAAAAAGAGAAACGTTGTACCATGCGAGATTCGAACTCATGACCTTTGGAACTAAAGGCAACCGCGCTACACACTGACCTAAACGTAGGCGTGTTGGTACAGCTTGGTTAACTTCTTATTTAAAGAAATCACATCTCATTGTTGTCAATATCGTTGCCACTATTTGGCGCATGCTTTTATATCCACTCATCTAATTGCGTCCATGTGGATGTAATAATTGTTAATCATGTGTGTTTGGTGGGATTTATGATTATTTTCATATCATGGACACAGTTTCTCTGAATAACCTGTAAGTGTCGCCAAAGGAAATATAACCACAGAAACGTGCGTACGCAAGCAGGGGAGCAGCCGTGGATTTGTACGTGGATGCGCAGATATTCCCGTTCATATCAGATTTGATACATACGCCACTTTGCGTGGAAAGTGACGTGCGCAATGTTTTTGTGCGTGCGCACGGTTGATACATGAGGCCCCTGCTCATGTCGAAAACTTGGTATAGAAATTGAAAGTAAAACCGGTTTTCTTTTTTAGAAATAGATCCTGTCTAACTCCGAATGCCAGGAAAAACCTTGTAACTGCTACTTTCCTTCCCTCCATTGATTACGGTGACACTATTTACATGAATGCTCCTACAAGCACCCTGCAGATGTTAGATGCTGTCTATCACAGTGCACTAAGTTTCATAACTGGCTGTAACTACTGTACCCATCATTGCACCCTGTATTCACTGGTTAACTGGTCATCATTAACTTCACACAGGCTCTCTCAGGGGTACATTTTCATCTTTAAATCACTGTTTGGTCTGTTGCCTTCACATCTCTCATCCTACATGTCTCTGCATGAGTGCAGCTACAGCATGTACTCTCAAGACATACAGTACCGGTAATTACCTGCAATGTATCCTCAGTGTGAGTGTCCATGTCCCATTCAGTCATCCGGGAGGGACTCGGAGTAGAGCCGCTGCTTCTCCACATCGAGAGGAGCCAGTTGAGGTGGCTCGGGCATCTGGTTAGGATGCCTCCTGGACGCCTCCCTGGTGAGGTGTTCCGGGCACGTCCCACCGGGAGGAGACCCAGAGGAAGACCCAGGACGCGCTGGAGGGACTATGTTTCTCGGCTGGCCTGGGAACGCCTTGGGATTCCCCCGGAGGAACTGCTCCAAGTGGCTGGGGAGAGGGAAGTCTGGGCCTCCCTACTTAGGCTGCTACCCCCGCGACCCGACCCCGGATAAGCGGAAGAAGATGGATGGATGGATGGATGGATGGATGGATGGTATCCTCAGTGTGATTCAAACTTGGCCAAAGTGTATTCTCTTACCCCACTCTTGTATCCTGGAATTCCTTGCAAAAAGATCCAAAGTTTTCAACTTCAAAGGATCTTAAACAACTATTACAATCATGGCAAAAACCAAAGCAGATATGTTCCTGTTTTTAGTATTTTTACATTGCTTCATAGTGTAACTGTTTTTGTTTCATTTTAAGATTATTTGTTTCATTTACTTTTCATTTTACTGTACTGTATATGCTTTTTATACGATTGTCTACTGTTGTTTGTACCTCATCTGTGTTCTTTGTTTAAATCAGGTCTCTCTTGTACAAAGTAAATGAGTCCTCGAGGGTCTGTATAAATAAAGGTTGAATAAATGAAAAATGACACCATGGTGTACAGCAGTGGTGGGCACAGCTAACCAAAAAGTTAGCTTTGCTAACCACAGATTCACTAACTAAAACATTAGCTTTACTAAAGCTGAACTGCTAAACAGATTTCAAAAAAATTGTGGAAGCTAATGCTAAAGTGCTAACTTTTATCAGACACTGCTGTCACTGACACTGTAAGACTGTCTAATGTGACAATGTTGTAAGTGAACACAACGCAAAACGGTTCATAAATCACAAGTAAAGTGTCCATGTCCCATTCAGAAATGATCTTTCAGAAAATAATCCAGTCCATCAGAACCAAAGAGGCAAAGCAGAACTCTGCTGTGCTGAAGCAGAGTGATGCATTCAATATGTGTCGGACGTCTCCCTAATTTGAAGCAGAACAACTCAGAATCAAAGTTTCAGCCTGCCTCAGTAATGCCAAACCACCACCTTCCAACATCAGTAGAGAAGAGAGTGATGCACTCACCACTCTTAGCAAGGACAAAAACTGAAAGTTATGCACCATAACTCATGTTCCCTGAAGGAAGGGAACAAGGTGCAACATAATTGCTATGGGAAATTGCGCCCCGTGCGATTACCTGAAGGAATACACTCACGCCTTTACGGCAGGGGCGTCAGCGTCATGCCAGAGTCCCCTCCCTCTGGGTATTTAAGACGCGGACGCCCATCCTACGTCCTCTAAAATGCACTTCACCGAGCTTTCAGCATTGAAAGGGCCAGGTATGTTGCACCTCGTTCCCTTCCTTCAGGGAACATGAGTTATGGTGCATAACTTTCAGTTCCCTTATCAGTCAGGTCTCTCGGTGCAACATAATTGCTATGGGAACGTAATTCATTCACGCCCTTGAAATGCTCAGTAAAATGCATGTGAGAACATCTGCCTTAATACGACAGGCATTTCCCAGCCGCTCTCTACAAGGTATGTAGAGAGCACAGCCTGAGAAAAAAATGCCACATGTAGAAACATCAGCCTGATGTTACCACTGGACATATAGATGAAATACTAGCTAGAGGCAGCACAAGCGTGCTCCGCTGGGTGATTACCCATCATCTCCTTTTTCCCTGGAAATTTTGTGAAGCAGGAGGAAAAGAGCAAGGGACCCCTTACGCCACTGGCAACCAGATGGCAATGTGGAGGTAAAGAACCCAGTTCAAGCACAGGGTAACCTTCCAGGTCCCCAGGGGAAAAAATCATATATACAAGGGGCACGCACGAGTCCCTCATCTGCTCCTTGAACAGACAACTTACTAGGACTGTCAAAGGGGGCCCATCCTGATGTTGGAGACCTGTTAAGGAGAGGGGAACCCTTCCACTGAACATCTCCCAAGTAAACATAAACACCAAGGGACTCCCTTGTGTATGTTGTTGCTGTTTGTTTTTGGAGAAAAAACGATCAAACCTTAGGCCCTCAACCAGTTCCCTTCAGTGACCAGGCTGAAAGCCGCCACAACTCCGGACGTGGATGTAGAAGCTGCCCACATGCCTGAGTCAGCAAGTCCCTGTGAGAAGGCAACTGCCATGGTATCCCTGATAACATTGAGATCAGTTCCGGGAACCACGGTTTCTGCGGCCACCTGGGGGCTATCAGAATCAGGGAGAGGGCTCCCTGACGTACACGTTCCAGTGTCACCTGGATCAGAGAGACAGGTGGAAAAGCATAGTACAGCACCCCTGCTGGCCAATCATGGGCCAGAGCATCCGTTCCCAACGGTGCATCTGTTTCCTTCAAAGAGAAGTAAAGCTCACACTGTGAGCTAGCTCTGCAAGCGAACAAGTCCACTGAAGCTCTCCCAAATCGTGACCAGACCTGTTCCACGACTTGTGGGTTCAGTCTCATTCTGACGCCAAGAGAGGCTCTCTCTCGAGAGGGCATCCGCTCCATAATTCAGTTCACTGGGAACATGAGTCGCCCTGAGCAACAATATTCTCGGAGCACACCACGTGAGCATCTTCTGCGTCAGTCTGAGGAGGGCTTGAGACCTTGTCCCTCCCTCCCTATTGATGAAAGACACCATGGTCCTGTTATCTGATTTCACCAGGACGCGATGCCCTGCAATCAGACCTTTACCAAAAAAGTATTTTACTGACAGGAATACAGCCAACAATTCCAGGAAGTTGATATGTAATCTTGCCTCCTGTTTATTCCAAAGGCCACGGGCGTTCTGATTTCTGTAGATTGCCCCCCATCCTGTTTTTGAGGCGTCCGTTGTGATGACCACACGAGATGACACCCTACCTAGCGGGACCCCTTCCGTGAAAACAGACAAGTCTCTCCAAGGTTCCAAAGCCCTCAGGCACTCTGAATCTATCCTAACCTTTCCTGCTTGACCAGGCAGGGCGGGTTGTGTCTGTTGGTTTAGCCACACTTGTAGGGCCCGCATTTTCAGCAATGCGTGTGGCACACAGGGTATGGCTGCCGCCAAGAGGCCTAAGAGGCGTTGGCACGTTTTCAGGGGGACCCGCTGATCCAGTTTAAACTTTGCCAGGCAATGGCGAATCGAGGAAACTCGTTCCTTTGAGAACCATGCTCTGTACCGGATGGTGTCGACCTGTACTCCTAGAAATATGGTAATTTGTGATGGAGTTAGGTCACTCTTTTGTAGGTTTATGACAAAACCAAGAGACTCCAGGTGAGAAATCACCCTACAGGAGTGTGACTGGGCCTGTACTCTGCTTCCGGCCAGAATCAGGAGGTCGTCCAGGTAGTTCATAACCCTGACTCCTTGATTCCTAAGCGGGGTCAGGGCTGCGTCCAGACATTTAGTAAATGTACGAGGAGCCGTCTTCAAACCGAAGGCTAAGGCTTTGAATTCATAAGCCTTCCCTCGAAAGCAAAATGGAGGAATTTTCTGTGCTTCCTTCACACGCCCACGTGGAAATAGGCATCCTTCAAATCCATTGTACATGCGTAGTCTCCTGGTCTCACAGACTGGAGGATCTGCTGCAGTGTAAGCATCTTGAACTTGAAAGTTCTTATTCTCTTGTTCAGAGTCCTGAGATCTAGGATCTGCCTCAGGGAATGATCCTTTTTGGGCACCAGGAAGTACTTGCTGTAGTGACCGGAGCGTAGTTTGCGTTTCGATACCAAACTTATTACTCCTTTCAGTAGCATTGTCAATACTTCCTCCCTCAGCATGTGTGCGCGTGCAGGGTTAATATTCGATTGCAGTACCCCTGTGAAGTGGGGCGGTCTCTTGGTGAACTACAGCTCGAGCTCATGACACATCGTCGTCATGACACATTAGTTTGACAGACACGCCCTCAAGGCCTGCGTGTGCGCCATGAGCCTGGAAGGCATGTCTAATTGCTGCTTGTCATGTTTGAGTGCGGAAGGGGTAGCCTTTGACCCCTCTCGCGCGTTCTTGAGCAAGCTGGTCAGCCCGACAGAAGATATCGCGGGATCTGACAGGCAGAGCTCATGTATCTTGCTCCGGTTCATAGTTTGACCAAGTGGTTTGTGTTTTATAAAAGTGGGACTCGAGTCAAGAACCAGGGCAGTCTGTGCTTTGATATTTTTATTTTTGTATATGCATGAAATAGTGTTTGTTTTCATTACACATAAAGTAGGCGAGTCATGTTTAGTGTGCACACACATGTCACCAGCTCCCTGTAGTGTTTTACAAGTGAAGACTGGGCTCAAAAGGTCAGGTTCCCGTACCGCGTGGGCGGGCAAACCTGTAAAATCATGAATTCGTCCTGTTTCATCAGGCCCAAATCTGCTTTCCACATGGGGTCATCGAAGAGGGCCTTGGCCGGGCCGCCTGATGCTGAAAAGGCTCTCCGTCGCCAGCAGGTCTCTTCCGCGGAGGGCGACGCATGTCTTCCTTGGGGGGTGCAAAGCTTTTCCTTGGCAGCCCCTCACGGAGGGCTTCCGCCTGTTTGCATCTTTGTTCCAAGCCTGGCCTGGATGCGTTCCAGGGCTCCCCCGAAGAGTCCAGTCGGCTCGATCGGGTGCTGGAGGAAGGGGGACCTCTGGTTTCTGGGAGGTCCGTTAAAGTCAACCAAATATGGCGCTGGGCGACAACCATTTCCGCCATTGCTCTGCCTTGCATGATGGCTATTGTCTCCATCATGCGGAGCACGAAGTCTGAGGCACGGCGGGCCTCTTTCATGGCCTCCGTTGTAGCTTGTTTGTTTGTTGTTGCCTGGAGTTCCTACAGCTTTTCTGCCAGGTATGCCTGTATCATGGTCGAAGCATTCATCGCACGATCCGTGAGGCCCTGAGCTCGGTAGCACTTTTCGAGCTGTTTCTCCGAAGCACGGCAGGCCCTGCTAGGCAACGCTAGCTTTGCCCCCGTAGCTGCGGGGGCCAGATGAGCCGCCAGGGTCTCCTCTATCTGGGGTGCGCTGGCGAGTCCTGCTGCCTCCATTCCGGCGACATCCAGGAGCCGGGATAGTGGCAACGTCATGGGAGCTCCGGATTCCACCTAGGAGCGCATGAGCTCCATGAGGAAGTCAGAGAAAATGGTCATTTTCTGTGACGTCGTCAGTTGCTGCTTCGTGTAGAAGTAATTTCCCGCCAGCCTCGTAACCTGTTGGCGAGGCGTGGGGTCTGGCCACGCGACCTGCAGGGCATCCACCGCCCTATGGCACAAGTCGAACAGAGCAGGGACCGACACGTCCATTTCCGGTAGAACTTGCGCCAGGTTCTGGGAGGAATCCACACATTCCCTTCTGCAACCGAACTCGATGTCTTGGTCAGACACTTCAGGCGTCGAGTCCTCGACGGGGACGAGGAGTCCGACACATTCTCATCCCCGACCTGACCACTGCATTCCAAGTCCATGTTCTCAAGCTCCGGTTCGGGAGCGAGCAATTCTGTGTGGCGTGCGGCCTTCAGCGCCACGGCCTTCTCCTTGGTTTTAGCCAACGCGTCCGTGCGGCGTTTCCTCGCTACCACTGGCATCTGACAGCAGTGGGAGGAGGAGTCGGGGGATTCCAGCGCTTTTCTTGCGTGCAGAATCCCTAGGCAGACGGGACAGGCCTCGTGGGTGTCCGTCGCCGAGAGGGAGTAGCCGCAACCGCTGGGGCAGGGGCGCGAGCAAGGGCTCGTCGTCCTGCTGGTTTTCTTCTGAGTCTTTGTCCTCCGTTTTCCCTTCTCGGGAGCCATGTCCGGAGACGAGAAGCATCGAGGCTGTTCCTAGTTTCCTTTTGTTCGAAGCCGTCCTCTCCGTCGTCTTGCTTTCGCTGGCTAGCCTGCTAATGGTTAGCAGGGAGTGTTGTGACGCAGTTAGCGCCGTCGAGCGAAGCAGCTGCGGAGAGAGAAGAAAACTTTGAGGTAAGTAGAAAAACGCTGGACTAGCTTTCGCCAGCCCAGCAGTACGCAGGAAAATTTCTCTGTACGCTCAGCGTAGGGAGCAAGCTCACCTCTGATCGAGCGATGTGACAACAGAGAAGTCCCACGAAGTTCAGGTTTAAGCGAGGTGAAGGGCAATAAGAGAAAGTAGGATGGGCGTCCGCGTCTTAAATACCCAGAGGGAGGGGACTCTGGCGTGACGCTGACGCCCTGCCGTAAAGGCGTGAATGTATTCCTTCAGGTAATCGCGCGGGGTGCAATTTCCCATAGCAGTTATGTTGCACCGAGAGATCTGACTGATAATGGAATATCATAATTCTCCTATTAGACAAAGGAAGGTGCACAGTGATTTTGAACCAGAAAGACTATCATGAGAAAGTTATGTCACTCCTGACATAACCACTTGTGAACTGCTGAAAAGAGATCCAGGAAGTGGTTACAAGAAGAAGTTGATAGATTGCCTGAAATTTTTGGAACAGGACAAGGCTATTAACCGTATTCTGTACCACAGACTGTACCCAGGGGAGGCCACACCTAGTCTGTATGGTTTACCCAAAATCCATAAACAAAGTGTACCTTTAAGACCAATTGTTAGCTTGATTAACTCGGTCACTTACAATTTTTCCAAATATCAGGCGCCTGTACTCATCCCTTTAGTTGGCAGCTCAGAACACCACATACAGAATACCATGGACTTTGTGGATAAGGTGAGGGATGTTATCATGAAGACTGATGAAACAATGGTCTCTTTTGATGTCACATCACTGTTTATGTGCATTCCTGTTGATGAGGCAGTAGAGGTGGTCTGTTTAAGGTTAAAATCAAACACCACTCTGAGCAGCACGGAGTGGGGGACCTGCCGCAATGTGAACATCTTGAACTTGAAAGTTCTTATTTTCTTGTTCAGAGTCCTGAGATCCAGGACCGGCCTCAGGGATCTCTTTTGGGCACCAGGAAGAGCTTGCTGCAATGACCGGAGCGTAGTTTGTGTTTTGGAACAATACTTATTACTCCTCTCTGTAGCATCGTTGACACTTCCTCCCTCAGCACGTGCGCGCGTGCTGGGTTAATGTCCGATCACAGCACCCCCACGAAGGGGGGGGGGTCCTTTGATGAACTGCAGCTTGAGCCCACGACGCACCGTCGTCATGACCCATTCGTTTGGCAGACACGCCCTCCAGGCCTGCGCATGCGCCATGAGCCTGGAAGGGATGTCTAGCTGCTGCTTGTCATGTTTGAGTGCGGGAGGGGTGGCCTTCGACCCCTCTCACGTACTCTGTAGCAGGCTGGTCTGCCCAACAGAAGACATCGCGAGATCTGACTGTCTCAGGCAGAACTCGTGTGTCCTACTGCGGCTAGTAGTTTGTGTTTCACAAAAGTGGGGCTCGAGTCAAGAACCAGGGCAGTCTGTGTTTTGGTACATGCATTCATGTATATGCATGTTGAACAACTGGGAGATAAAGTTAGGGTGGCCAGACTGAGATGGTTTGGACATGTCCAGAGGAGGGACAGTGGGTATATTGGTAGAAGGATGTTAGAAATGCAGCTGCCAGGAAAAAGACACAGAGGAAGGCTAAAGAGGAGATATATGGATGCAGTTAGAGA
This sequence comes from Garcialebias charrua, assembly GCA_038048925.1. NCBI lineage: Eukaryota > Metazoa > Chordata > Actinopteri > Cyprinodontiformes > Rivulidae > Garcialebias > Garcialebias charrua. The sequence continues at coordinate 29,580 of JBBPBX010022697.1, forward strand.
GGGCATGAAGGTAGTTGGAGTGAGGACAGAGGATGCAGAGGATAGAGTGAGGTGGAGGAGGATGACTTGTTGTGGCGACCCCTGAAAAGGGAAAAGCCGAAAGAAGAAGAAGAAGAAGAAGAAAATTCTTGTATATTATGCATGAAACAGTGTTTTTTTTTAATTTATTACACATACAGTAGACGAGTTATGTTTAGTGCGCACACACATACCACCAGCTCCTTGTAGCGTTTTACAAGTGAAGTCTGGGCTCAAAAGGTCAGGTTCCCGTACCGCGTGGGCGGGCAAACCTGAAGCCCTGTTCCCATTTTGGGACCAGGATGCATTCAGTAGTCTGAGACTTTATTGTCGTGTGTGGATGGCAATTTCTCTTTATTACACAAGGGTCTGAGTGTTCTTGTGTGTTTAAACGTTCCGAACCAGCTAGTCTGTGCTCCTCTAACACAGGTACTGGTGGTAAAAGTTCAGCATTTTCTCTCCCTCTGTGAGTGAGAGCGCCTGTAATGGTGCAGGGGCATCTCAGACTTTCCTTTTCTTTTTGTTGGTGGCCCCTTGCAGCTCCTGCAGCTTTTCTGCCTGGTGGGCCTGCAGCACCGAGGCCACTCGTCCTTGTCCACCCCACCAGGGTCCCTCGGGCCCTGACATGGTTAACGTCAGAGAGTCATCCATAGCCTCATGGGTGGATAAGCTCTCAGTGTCACGATGTTCTCGTCGTGGGCATAGGAAAACTACCAGGTAGCGCAGCTGAACGGGTAGCTGAAATTCCTCCTCCTGGACTATGCTGGACAGAGAGTCTCCTTTTTAGCCGTGGCTAAACGTGGAAGCACTCGTGAGCCCGCTATCGGTGCTAAGACGGGCTCTCAAGTAGCGTAGCATCGGTAAAAAACACTTAGTTATGCGATGAATTCTACCGTCGATTCGGCCGCACAGGATAGCGAAACAGGCAAAATATGAGAAGGTTAGCTAGAAAGCGAGAGCAAGCATTTTCACATACCTCACGATGGAGTCTTTCATTGTCCGCTCGTAGCCACACTAATCGTGTTAGCCGCGCTGATCGTCCGCCCCGTGTTGTCATGGGTGCTCCTGGTTAGCCATGCTAACCGTGGGAGCTAGCCAGTTAGCACCGGGGTTTCTTCGATTTCCACTCTCCTTTCTCCGGGGTCATCCGCGAGAAAAACTTTGAGTGTCTTCGCGTGTAGCATCCCTGAGCAGACCGGACAGGCCTCGTGGGTGTCCGCTGCTGAAAAGCGGGTAGCTAGATCCACTGAAGCAGGTTCAGGAGCCGGAGCTCACAGCCTGCCAGTGTTCCTCGTCCGGGAACGTCCTCTCGCTGAGCTGCTCGCGGCTGCTGGCCTGTTAGCTTCGTTAGCTTAGCAGGTAGCATGCCTTGCAGTTAGCGTTCGCTAACCGAGCAGCAGAAAAGCAGAAGAGAAAAGGCACGGGAGCTGGGGCTCGCTGGCCTGCTGGTCTTCTTAGAGTTTTGGGTTTTCGCATTACCTTCTTAGTAGCCATGGCTGAGAAGAGTTAAGCTCGTTAGCAGTGCTAACGTTGTCTGGAGACGTTTCCTTCCTCGCATTGCTTTCGCCGGCTAACCTGCTACTCGTTAGCAGGGTAGCGGTGTCGCGCAGTCAGCGCCGTCGAGCGAAGCAGTCTGTGGAGAGAGAAGAAAACTTCGGGGTGAAGGAAAAATGTGCCGGACCAGTTTTCGCCAGTCCGGCAGTCCGCAGGAAAAAATTCTCTGTACGCTCTGTGTAGGGAGCAAGCTCACCTCTGGTTGAGCGATGAAGAGAAGAGTGTTCAGGTTTAAGCGAGGTGAAGGGCAATAAGAGGAAGTAGGATGGGCGTCCGCGTCTTAAATACCCAGAGGGAGGGGACTCTGGCGTGATGCTAACACCCCTGCCGTAAAGGCGTGAGTGTATTCCTTCAGGTAATCGCGCGGGGACGCAATTTCCCATAGCAATTATGTTGCACCGAGTGACATGACTGATAAGGGAACTCTGATCGCACAAAGCCGGCTCTCGGATAGCTACGAGGCTGCAGCTATGAGGCTAATGTTAGCTCGTTGCTAATCCAGTCAGTCCGGTTCGCTGTCTGCAGCTTCACGCGGTCAACAGTGTCATTTTGCTTTGCCCATCGTTTCTCCACAAAACCATAGTTCAGCTCCAGATCATGTATCCGAGCGCAGGAACCTCTGATCGGACAAAGTCGGCTGTCTGATGGAGCTACGAGACTGGACACTGGAGCTAACTGGCTCAATTCGTGGGCACTGCCGAAAACTGACTGACTGCCGAAAACTGGCAGGAACTGTCGGAAACTGCCGCAAAACTTTTTAAATCGGCTTAAAAATGAACAATTATGCACTGTACTGTAATTATAATAATAATACTTTATTTATAAACAACCACAGCTGCAACAAAGTGCTGTACACATGAAATTAAGAACATCTAAACACAAAAAAATAAATAAAAAATGTTTCATATTTTTATTAAATATGATAACCTCGTGAATCCGGAACCTCGTAAGTAAGAGCGATCGTAAATCTGGGACCACCTGAAACAGATTATCATAAAAGGACAAAAGTTATTCTGTTGATCAATTCTGAATTAACACAAATTAAAAGGAAGTCTTTTCTGAGTGATTTGTGTTCTACATTCAAACTAAACTGGAATAAAACAGTAATTTTGTCCTTCACTGTAGGTTTTCAGAGAAAAGGAGATTCACTTGAGATCTTCAGTGAAAAGGTGAATTCAGGTGTTTTCACCGACAGTTCAGAGACCAGGGTGTTCCATTACAGTGGTTAACTACATTTATAAAGTAACTACAAAGTTGCTGTGTTTCATCAATATTCTCTCAGTAATAAATCTGTATTAAAGATGTGTCAACTCTAGTGTGAGAGAGTTGCATCCCAGAGACAGTGTCAGCACTGCAAAGCATGCTGGGTAGGAATTATATGTGCAATATTTCGGACTGTTTACAATGTTTTTGAGCATGAAAAAAATGATTTTTTTTTTTCCTGTTCTGATTTGTTTTGGCATTTATGTTAAAGTCTCTGTTATTGGCTGTAATTTGGCACCATGAGTCAGAGACTGTTTGTGGTAGAT
>JBBPBX010022698.1:0-11985 GCA_038048925.1 Garcialebias charrua
ATTTTTTAAGCAAGCCTAATCTGCATCCACATGATTTTATCTTTGATCTTAGTCGATATTATTATTGATTTTATTTGATTTTATCACTTGTTTCATTTTGATCTTTGCTTTGTTACACTTTGTAGCACTTTGAGATTTTTATTAATGAAAAGTGCATTATAAATGGAATTCATTATTATTATTATTATTATCTGGAGGTGGAGCTGACTGTGAGCTGAAATATGCAGCATCTGGAGGTGCAGCTGATTGAAATGCACTTTGACAGTTACAGCTACACCCAAATAAATCTGTAAATAAAGCAGAATACTGGTACAGGCCTCTTTAGCGATCATAGCGGCCGAAACTGGTACTGCACTTGCACTGCCCCCTGGTGGCCGAAACTGGTACTGCACCATTTTATGCAACAGGGAAAAAGGGCCATAACTCAGCCAAAAATTGGTCTAAAAATATGAAAAAAAAATCCATAAATAGGTCGCACTGGTGTATAGGTCGCAGGCCTTGAAAAAACCATAAAAAGGTGCGACCTATACACCGGAAAATACGGTATATCTGCACAGCAGTGAGCAACAAACAGCCCATCCTGATGCTTTTCTCATCACGGCTGGTGATTTCAACCATGCAGATTTAAAGAGTGTATTTCCAAAAACATACAGAAACATAAACTTTGCAACAAGAGGAAACAACACACTGGACCAAGTTTACACCACCATGAAAAATGCCTACAGAGCCCTCCCCCTCCCCCACATTGGTGCTTCTGACCATATCTGTGTTATGCTAAAGCCAGCATACAGGCCGCTGGTGAAAGTCACAAAACCAGTCCGCAAGCAGATACGAGTGTGGCCAGAGGGGTCTTCAGAGGCACTCCAGGACTGTTTTGACACCACAGATTGGGGTATGTTCAAAGAAGCTGCTACCACAAACAACAACACATGTCTCCAGGAGTACTCAGACACTGTATGTTCATACATCGCCAAGTGCATTGATGATGTTACCAACCTCAAAACCATCACTGTTCGGGCTAATCAGAAGCCATGGCTGACAGCTGAGGTTTACAGACTCCTGAAAGCCAGGAATGCTGCCTTCAAAGCGGGAGATCAGGTGGGCCTGAAGGCAGCCAGAAAGAACCTGGATCTGGGCATCAGAGAGGCCAAGGAGCAGTATTCCAGGAAAATAGCTCACCGTTTCAAGGACAGCAAGGATACACGCAGTCTGTGGCAGGGAATACAGACCATCACAAACTACAAACCACCCCCCCAGACCTGTGACAGCTCAACCTCTACGCTGAATGAACTGAATGAGTTCTTTGCTCGGTTTGAGGCAAGTAACAGCACACCTGCACATAAACTCCCCCCCTCTCCTGATGGCCAGGTGCTGGCGCTGTCCTCAGACAGCGTAAGGCGATCATTTATCAAGATTAATGCCCGGAAGGCCTCTGGTCCTGACAACATACCTGGTCGTGTGCTGAAGGACTGTGCAGGGGAACTCGCAGCGGTCTTCACGGACATCTTTAACATCTCACTAAGCCAGGCCATCGTCCCCACCTGTTTCAAAGCCACCACCATCATCCCTGTCCCAAAGAAGGCAACGCCCGCATGCCTCAATGACTATCGCCCAGTAGCACTCACCCCCATCCTGATGAAGTGCTTTGAACGGCTAGTCATGAAAAGCATCACATCTGTCCTCCCTGCCTCCCTGGATCCCTTCCAATTTGCATACCGACCTAATCGCTCAACCGACGATGCCATCTCCTCTGCCCTCCACACAGCTCTCACACATCTGGACACGAAGGACTCTTATGTTAGAATGCTGTTCATCGACTTCAGCTCGGCATTCAACACCATCATCCCCCAACAGCTCATCCATAAACTGGACAGTCTGGGGCTGAACACCTCAATGTGTAACTGGCTGCTAGACTTCCTGACCGGGAGACCACAGACAGTACGGATCGGGAGTAACACATCTAGCACCATCACATTGAACACAGGGGCCCCACAAGGATGTGTGCTGAGCCCCCTTCTATTCACCCTGCTAACACACGACTGCACACCATCGTACAGCTCCAACCACTTCATCAAGTTTGCGGACGACACAACAGTGGTAGGTCTCATCAGCAACAACGATGAGACGGACTACAGGAACGAGGTGAGCCGCTTGGCCTTGTGGTGCGGACACAACAATCTCACTCTCAACGTGGAGAAGACAAAGGAGATTGTCGTGGACTTCAGGAAGAGGGATGCACAACATGCCCCTCTGACCATCAACAGCACCAAGTTCCTGGGAGTGCACGTCTCGAAGGACCTGTCCTGGAGCAGGAACACTGCAGCACTGGCCAAGAAGGCTCACCAGCGCCTCTACTTTCTCCGCAAGCTGAAAAGGGCTGGAGCTTCAACCCCCATCATGTGCACCTTCTACAGGGGTGCCATAGAAAGTGTCCTGACCAGCTGCATCACGGTGTGGTTTGGTGCATGTACTGCATCATGCCGCAAGAGCCTCCAGCGCATCGTGAGAGCAGCTGAGAAGATCGTCGGCACCTCCTTGCCCTCACTGCAGGACTTACACAGCAAACGCCTCACTCGGAAAGCCCACTGCATGGCAGGTGATCCCACACACCCACTACACAGCCGCTTTAGACTGCTGCCATCAGGGAGGAGACTGAGGAGTCTCCAGGCTCGTACCAGTAGACTGAGAGACAGCTCTGTTCATCAGGCAGTCAGAATGCTAAACACTCTGCCTGCTCTGCCTCCTCTCCCATTTGAACTGCCTTAACACAAAAAACTTTCTCACACATTACCACTCAACACAAAGTTTTTAACACTGGACTCTGTGTCATCAAACGGGTTATTCACTAAACTCTCGGTCATGTGCTCATTCAGTTTGCACTACTTCTCATATTTGCACTAATGTTTGTATTACATTACTGCCTATAGTCATACTACTGTTTACATTCACTGTTTACATTTATTAATACGGTTTACATTTATTACTACTGCTTTACATTTATTACTACTGTTTACATTTACACTACTTTTATCTACACTACTGCTGATACATATACAGTATTCTCTGACTAGCCTTATCTAAGGATGCCAAATGTGCCTTATGTGCCTCACTGCATATGCCACTTTGCCTATACAGGAAACCCTCGAGTTACGACACCTGCGACCTACGGCAACGCGGACTTACGACAGGCCTCTTTGAAAGAATGCCGTCGACATACGACCGAAAAAACGGACTTACGACAGAAATACATTATAAGTATGTAATCGAGATACGGCAAAAAAAGTGCGTCATTACGGCAAGCGGCAAGGTGGGGGAGGGGTACAGTGCCTTGAGTGTTCATGGTTGATTCATGGTTGAGCACTGGCTAAGCAGTTCCATCTGATCCAGGTTTGAACTTGAGAAAAACATCAGTGTCTACCTACACTTCAGTCAAAGTAAGGACATTTTGTTTCCTTGTTTCCTTTTTCTGCTGCTTCTAGCTTTTTTAGAGTTCATGGACTTTTTCATGCACATGGACTGCACACAAACACCACATGGACTGCACTGGTTTCAAAAACATGATGGTTGCAACATGTTTCTGATGATTTGGCTGATTTGGTGCATGATTGGTGCATGGGAGTTCCTTATCATTTGCTGCATTTTGATGTTAACAGCTGCTGCTCAAAGAGAAGTGTTCATGTTTCATGGTTGAACTCATTTGCAGATTATGGCTGAGAACTGTTCAGGAAGAGATTTGTATTTTGTATGCTTTGTCTGTGCTGAAAAAAACATTACTGTACAGTACTTTACCTGTACAGTACATGCTGTACTGGTTTTGTGTGTTTATGGATGAATGTGTGGTATAATGTGTTATCTAAGTGTTTGTAAATAAAGTTCTGTGCATGTTTATGGCACAGGATGTCCGCTTGTTCATTCTCATGCCGTTAAATGTGTGTGCGGCGCTCCGTTAACGGTATAGCCTCGACCTACGTCAGAAATGCGGACCTACGACAGGCACGTGTTTTTGGTCCGCGAGATACGACAGAATCGACCTAAGTCACACCCGTAGGTCCGGATCCCTGACGTAACTCGAGGGTTCCCTGTATACCAACATCAAATACCTCATACATATACTGTGTACATTAACTTATACTGTATGCTGCTGTGCCACTCTTTGCAAATGTCAATGCTAGAACCTTCAGTTTATTTTATAGATATACTTTTTATACTTTTTATACTACTATGCAAAAACTCAGGACAGTATTACACTTTTATTATTTCATTTTATGCTTATGTTCATTGGGTGTTTGGTGTTTTAGGGGTGTTTGGTGTTTCAGTGTTGGTGTAAATTTTCATACTTTTATACTATTATGAAAAAACTCAGGACAGTGTTACACTTTTACTATTTTATGCTTATGTTTATTAAATGTTTTAGTGTTTAGTGTTTAGATGGTTACTGTTGCACCGAGGGACTGAGAGAAACGCAATTTCGGTCCTGTGTACTGCATGTCCTGTACATATTGCAGTTCTGACAATAAAGTTGACTTTGACTTTAAAGACGGTCGTTGTAAAGACAGCCGTTGTAAAGACAGCCGTTGTAAAGACGGTCGTCGTAAAGACCTTTGTTGTAAAGACGGTCATTATAAATACAATCGTCGTGAAGACCTTTGTTGTAAAGACGGTCGTTGTAAAGACATTTGTTGTAAAGACCTTTGTTGTAAAGATGGTCGTCGTAAAGACAGTCGTAAATACAGTTGTCGAGAAGACCTTCGTTGTAAAGACAGCCGTTGTAAAGACAGCCGTTGTGAAGACCTTTGTTGTAAAGACGGTCGTTATAAATACAATCGTCGTGAAGACCTTTGTTGTAAAGACGGGTCATCGTAAAGATAGTCGTAAAGACCTTTGTTGTAAAGACGGTCGTTGTAAAGACAGTCGTTGTAAAGACGGTCGTTGTAAAGACGGTCGTTGTAAAGACGGTCGTTGTAAAGACGGTCGTTGTAAAGACGGTCGTTGTAAAGACGGTCGTTGTAAAGACGGTCATTGTAAAGATAGTCGTAAAGACCTTTGTTGTAAAGATGGTCGTTGTAATGATGGTCAATGTAAAGACGTTCATTGTAAAGACGATCATCGTAAAGATAGTCGTAAAGACCTTTGTTGTAAAGACCTTTGTTGTAAAGACAGTTGTTGTAAAGACAGTTGTTGTAAAGACTGTCGTTGTAAAGACAGTCGTCATAAAGACCGTCATTAATGGGTCTAATTTCAACTTACTTGAAGGGCTCAGCCACACTGTGGGATTTTACGTGGGAGTACCAGTCCTTCTTCCAGCTGTAGCACTTCCCACACACCTGGCACTGGAATGGTTTCAGGCCCATGTGTTTGTTCATGTGCTGCTGGAGATCCTTTGCTTCATAGAAACTCTTATCACAGCTGGAGGACACAGGAGACAGGACGATTCAGATGCTTGCTCATCTTATAGCGTAAGGTTCCCAACAGTTCATGAAAACAACATTCCTTGAGGTTTTTCCTTGAGTAAGTACTGAAATTCCAGAAGATATTTCAGTCACACGAAACACTCAAAACTAGGGCTGGGCGATATGAACCAAAATTAATATCTCAATATTTTTATGATAAATCGCAATATACAATATAAAAAAAAATCTTTTTTTTCTTTCCATAAATTTATAACAAAAACATATTTCTGAGTCAAAGCTTTGTCCCAATTGTCACTTTCACTCATTGAACGTTAATATATGCGCCGCGGAACAAAATTTCCTGGGCGCGTTTCAGCACGGAGCTATTATTGCGCAGCACGCGCATTATTAGCCATTAGCTGCTCGCTCCGGTCTCCTGTTTTGGAACGTTATGGCTTTCTTGTTAAGACGAGCGCACATTCAAAGCTGTGTTTGTAAACGTTGTTTTATGAAGACTGGCTCTGCAGCAGCTACGTGACACAGCTCTCTGCAGCAGCAACACGTCTAACGTGAACGCGCTGGAAACTACGTCATCGGAATGTGAACGAAGAAACTGCAGCTGTTGCAGAAACACCGCTAAAAGCAGCTGCATTTAAACAACTTTTATCAGGTAAATCCGAGCGGTCCAGAGCAATAACACAAACTGTATGAGTTTTTAAATATCTGAATCAAGTCTGAATGTTGTTATATGCACAGGCTTTAAAGTTATTGATCCTCGCTACGAACACCCATCACTCAAAAAGTTCAGAACTTTATGAAAAAACTAAAACTGATGTCAACAAGCCCTGGAGCTGAGCTCTGATGATGATGATGAGTGAGAGCTTCAACCGTTCAAGAAGAGGTATTGTTCTTTTATTATTATTATCTAAATAATCTTTTTTATTTAAAATCATAATCTTATTAACTTTTTTTTTTTCTCTGTGTTTTATTTCCAGTCTGTGACAGAGGTAGCTGCTCTCCCACTTCAGGGACAGACATCCACCAGAGATCACCTGCAGCTAAGAAGTGTGTGATGACTGAACTGAACTCTGAACTTTTCCAGGACCTGTCCCACCAAGAAGAGGTTGTGAGTACAGTAATGAGGACAAATACAGCCACACTGCTGCTACTGGACAAAAACTTGATTAGTTAGATTGTAAACAGTCTGTTGCTGCTTATTGTTCTGGTTCTGACTGTTACAGTATTGTATTTATTAAGATTTTTATTATTGTTAATATAGTTTATTTATTGTAGAGTGCTGTTTATTTAAAATATCATCCAAATGGGTCACTTTTATTTATTACTACAATACAATACAAATATATTTTTGGCATATTTTCAAAATAAACATTTTGTAAGTCTTTATTTTGTCTTTTTTTTTGTACCGAAAATAAACCGAAAATAAACTGAACCGAGCCCTCCTTGTAGTTGAACCGAACCGAAATGTGATTTTAGCGTACCGTTACACCCCTAGTGTGAACTGCAGTAAAGTGAGCCTCAACTCGAAACCATGAAGCTGCAGCAACTCCAAGTGCTTTTTCAACCTGCTTCCTTAAACCACGGGTCAGAGCTTATTTAGCCAATAGCCATGCTGAGCTTTATGAGAGGAGCAGAGAGAGGTGATGACATTAATAAATCAGCAGTTTATCATATCGCTAAATACAAAGTCAGTCTCAGCTGTGGAAAAAGACGGCTAAAGCGTTAGCCATCTTGTTAGCCGCTAAGGACCGTGTCTTTAGCAATATGATAAACTGCTGATTTATTAATGTCATCACTTCTCTCTGCTCCTCTCATAAAGCTCAGCATTTTCTGCCCCTCATCTGACAATCTAAATCCAAACTAGCTCCGAAAGAACATTGTTTTTTTTCCTCAGCAGCTAGCAGCTCTTCATATCTGCCGTGTTGTTGTCTTTAACGTTTCCGCCCACAACCTGCAGAAGCAGGAAGGAGGGGGTGGCTGAGGGGCTGGGTTTGTGTTCAGTGAGGGAGAAGGAGGGGGGCGAGTGGGAGAAAGAAGGCAGCAGGAGGATTTTCAAGTATAAAACTATATTGTTTATATCGAGATAGTCTCAACTTATATTGCAAAAAAATAAAAGTGTTTCCCCTACCATTATACAAGAGGGGTGCCCCACCCCGCCAACAGAACTGAGCACCCCGCCTACCAAACCGAACTTGCCCCCCCACCCGGCACTGACATAGCACTAAGCTGCACAAAATACAGGCTCTCTAGCTAAAAAGCTAAAGGGGCCTCTTCCCTCATGCTGAAAGCTCCCTACCCCTGCTCAAAAACTGTTGGTACAAGCTTCGCTCAGACATGTCTCCATCCCTCCCCATCAACAAAAATTATGGATGAGATGAGCACCCCGCCATGGCAAGTTAACTAGTGCTCCTTTTCCACCGGTCGGCACGGGTCGGATATTACGTAATATGTGCGTCGCAGACACCCACTTTACGCCTTCTCCACCGGATATTCCGAGCTGCGCCGCGCCAGATTTTTGGTGTGGTTTCAGAGGGGTGACAACCCGGACTCACCCGCGCCGGAAGGAGAATTCTGTGTGGACTCGAGCTGTTTTCACAGAAGCGAGGGAAGCGAACACGGAAGGACTTTACATGAATAACATGGTAAAAACAATTATTTGTTTTTAAAATTATAGCAAAGATGGGTCTTCAGCTGAACGTGTCCTTAATAAAATCACGTACTGCTCAAAACTGCAGGATTTTAAAAAGTACGATCGCCACGAGCAACGCGCGCGGGCGGCTTAAAATGTAGCTCAATGAACAGATATAAAAATATATTTCATAGCTGACTTTATAGTACGAGGGCTCCTGAGCTCAACCACTCTTTAATAATGTCACGTAGTGGTCAAATCTGCTGCATTTAAAGTAGGTTCGCTTTGACTTCTTCCAAACATGTGCGTGCACTACGAAAATAAATTATAAAAATTTGAATATTAATTCAAATAACTCCAACGGGTTACAGTCAGTACATGAACATCTTGTGATTACACTGTGTTAGTTTGGATAATATAAGTGGTGTGGTTTTTTAGGTACTTCATGATAAGTGTTACAAAGTACTATGGCGAAAATAATTGAAGCTAGCTTGACACATTTATGTCTATAAAACATTGAATATTAATTCAAATAACTCCAACGGGTTACAGTCAGTACATGAACATCTTGTGATTACACTGTGTTAGTTTGGATAATATAAGTGGTGTGGTTTTTTAGGTACTTCATGATATGTGTTACAAAGTACTATGGCGAAAATAATTGAAGCTAGCTTGACACATTTATGTCTATAAAACATTGAATATTAATTCAAATAACTCCAACGGGTTACAGTCAGTACATGAACATCTTGTGATTACACTGTGTTAGTTTGGATAATATAAGTGGTGTGGTTTTTTAGGTACTTCATGATATGTGTTACAAAGTACTATGGCGAAAATAATTGAAGCTAGCTTGACACATTTATGTCTATAAAACATTGAATATTAATTCAAATAACTCCAACAGGTTAGTCAGTACATGAACATCCTGTTATTACATTCTGTTACAAAAAAAAAAAATTTCTGGACTAAATTAACCACATTTTTCTTTTACAGTCAGCAGAAGAAAATCACCAGAATTGAACAACCTGTGTCGTCTTCTGGAGGAAGCCGTGAGACACCAGATGGAAATTCGTTACTTCTGTACATTTGTCACTTCAAACTTTTCCTATTAAACGTTATATTTTCTTAAGTGGTGTCCTGGAACATTCAATTTCCTAAACTTATTTTACAATGTGAAGTGTGTATAGTGTTTAAATCCATACTGGAAGTTAAGTGAATTTTCCATTTGCATTTGACCTTTAAAGAATCATAATCCACCGCCTTCAGCTCCTCAAGGTGTTCACAGACCATCCATCCATCCATCCATCCATCATCTGCGTCCAGCAGCATGCTTTGCCAGGGAGACACTGGCAGTTTCAAAGATCACAGTGTGATGTTTTAAATCAACTTTATTTATAAAGCACATTTTAAAAACCACAGGGTCAACCAAAGTGCTGTACAATAACATAAAAGACAAGTTAATTAAAAACTATAAAAAGCATACAAAAATAAATACATAAACCAGTCTTACTGCAGGTGTGTTAACATGCCATAAAAGATAAGATCACGTGTTAAAAGCCAAGGAATAAATGTGTGTTTTTAAAAAAGATTTAAAAAGTTTTGAGGACTGTCAGCAGCAACTGCTCAGCTGATCTGAGATCGGGGAGGGCAGGAAGGTTGAAGCAGCTCAGACAAATATGGTTTTGCCAATTTATCAAGCACCTTGTGCATAACTAAATAATAAAATATGTTTTAATACATCTTTATTGTAAAAATACTAAATTGGAAAATACATGGGTTTAAAGAAGGCAAAAAGGTAGGATTATGAATAGCCTATATGCCACGGGCTTCCGTTCCAGCACCTCCGCAGTCATTACACAGACGGCGCACTTCCGGTTAGCGGGAAAGACACGAACATAAATGACTAAATACAATTAATAAAACATCTGCATACAATAACAACTCTATACACATATAAAACCATATAAAATTATGGCGACGTTCCCCCTACGGATAGCCGCGATAAATGTTCGCCGAAACTCCCCCGCGGAACAGCTGTTCCCACCGGTGGGCGGACACAACGGTACTCACGTGTAGTGCCGGTAGCGCGCGGCCGCTTCCCGTTTCGGGTCGTTGTCATGGTTTGCTACTAGGAGCTAACGCTGACAACAACGGAGGTGGATGGGAACCGGAAGTGGCGGGTAGGTGTTGCATTTTGCCGGAAGTACGTCACGCCCCCCCGTGGCATATAGGCTATTGGGTTTAAAGATTACAGCTCATGAGGTACTCATTATAGCACGACATCTCTTTCACAACATTCTGTCAAAGCCTTTATTGTGTTCTTCTTCTAGTGGTGGCTACTAGTAAATAGCTTGAGGGAACACTACTGCCACCATGTGGTAAGACGAGTAGGATTCTGGACCCCGCCCACAGAAGGGGTACAAAAAAGCTGTGGAAACAGAACTAGATGTGACCCGACCCGAACTGAGCCGATCTGAGCCGATCTGATCCGACCCAAGCTGAGCGGTGGAAAAGGGGCATTGGGGAAACACAATCTCAATATTTTTAAAAATATCGAGATATTTGTTGTATTTAAAAAAATATCAAGATATCGCCCAACCCTACTCAGAACTTAGTGTCTTAAGAGGTCAAAGGATATGTACGGTACCATGCGCGTAGGCAAGGGGGGTTCGGGGGGTTCGAACGAACCGCCCACTTTTAAAGGAGAAGTTGACAATGCTGAATTGATGTGGCTGGATAGCTCAACTGATAAAGCCTCCGCCTTCAGTCCCAAAGGTCGTGAGATCGAGTCCCGCATGGTACAACATTTTTTTTTTTTTTAATTCATTCCAAATTAAAAAAGCACAAGAAAACTATTTACAAAACAGCAAGGAATAAAACAATGCATTAAATGAAAGGAATCAGACGAAGAAAATAATCTTATCTGCCCCTTCTCAAACTATTTTTTTTTTTCAAACACTTGATTCAAACAACTAATTTTACATTTGTCTTTTATTGGATAAAAAAAGTAGTTAATATGCGCCTGTGAAGAAAGAAGAATGTGTTAACCACAGGCTGTGGTTAACACATTCTTCTTTTTTTATCCAATAAAAGAGTGTTTGGAAAAAAAATAGTTTGAGAAGGGGCAGATAAGATTATTTTCTTCGTCTGATTCCTTTCATTTAATGCATTGTTTTATTCCTTGCTGTTTTGTAAATAGTTTTCTTGTGCTTTTTTAATTTGGAATGAATTAAAAAAAAAAAAAATGTTGTACCATGCGGGACTCGATCTCACGACCTTTGGGACTGACGGCTGAAGCTTTATCAGTTGAGCTATCCAGCCACATCAGTTCAGCATTGTCAACTTCTCCTTTAAAACGAACCGCCCCCCACAAAATTCTGGCTACGCCCATGGGTACATAAGGTAATTACTCCTAGTAATTGTGTTATATAACATTGGATAGTAAAAAGCCACCATAGCCATCAGTAAGGATACAAGAACAATGTGTATGTCTGTAGCAGAAGAACATGGACTCACCGATACTAGAATACAGTACTAGTATTAATAATACAAGTACACATTGGGGGAGTGGTGGCACAGAGGCTAGAGAAGGTGAGCTTGTGATCATAAGATAGCCGGTTCAAGCCCCGGTACCGACAACATCAAAAATGTGGGTGGGATAAGTGAAGCAGTCACACCTGTCTCCACCCTCATCTGCCCCATTCTGGGCCCATGAGCAAGACCCCTAACCCCCACCATCTGCTTCCTCGGGCACCCTAAATAGCAGCTCTCTGCTCCACACAGAGGCATGTGGTAGCTCGGTGGTCTGTGCTTGTGTCAGGAAGGGCATCCGGCGTAAAAACAATTTCCACAATTGCCAAGTCTTCGTGCGACTTAGTTCGTTGTGGCGACCCCTGACAAAGGGAGAAGCCAAAAGAAAAAGAAAATAAAAAATATATAAAAATG
>JBBPBX010022698.1:12066-41173 GCA_038048925.1 Garcialebias charrua
TATATATATACCTATATATATATATATATATATATCAGGGTATATGCAGAAATTCTAGAGTTGAATTTAATACCTTTTAATACCTTTTTAATACCATCAAAATATTTTTTAATACCATCACGGCACCGAGCTGTAACCGTAGCGGCAACCTGTTGTATTTCAGTTCCATGCAACTAATTGTAAAGTGATAAGATTACTGTCATTTTCTTCCTAAGCTTTTACAATTACAGTACTGGATACAGTACATCAATTTGATTCTTGCCTCAATAAAAGCACTGACCTATTTGTTATTTAAATCTAACCCAAGAGAAAAAGTTTAATTGTTCCCACACACAGCATATCTCTAATGGCAAACAAAAAACTGTAAACTTGAAAACAGAACAGTTTAGTTAAAATAATTCAACACTGAACACATGCATAATTCAAAAAGAGAGGGAGAAAAATAATAACTACTGTATCTAAAAAAGCTAAGTCTGGTCCTCTGGACATTCAAAAAACAAAAAAACAAAACAAAGAAAAAATTGTAGAAACGTTTCGTCTTTCGTCCGAAAGACTTCCTCAGTCTGAGGTGCTGGGTTCAGCTCAGTCTTATAAATAGCACCCTCTCACAGTGTTACACAACCAGTTGGCTGATGACAGCCTGAAACCAGCTGCTCACATGATCAAGGAGGACCATCAGCCTAACAATGGATCGTTAGCACCCTGATGGTTGTTTGCTATTCACAGAGGGCTGAGTGATACCAGCAATCACAGCATTGTAGGAGGGGGACAGTTGAACTCGGAGGCCTCCACCCCTGTTTAATGATGGGCGGTTTCTTTTCACAAAGATGGCCTCCTTTACTCCTCTCTCAAACCATCGTTCCTCTCTATCAAGGATGTGAACATCTTCATCCCTGAAAGAGTGACCGCTGGCCTGGAGATGAGTGTAGACTGCAGAGTCCTGACCTGATGATGTTGATCTTCTGTGCTGGGCCATCCTTTTGGCCAGTGGCTGTTTAGTTTCCCCGATATAAGACTGATCACAGCCCTCCTGACACTGAACAGCATACACAATGTTACTCTGTTTTTGCCGGGGGACTGGATCTTTGGGATGAACCAGTTTTTGCCGTAATGTATTTTGAGGTTTAAAAGCCACTGGGACGTTGTGTTTAGAAAATAAACGTCTCAATGTCTCTGAAACCCCTGCAACATATGGAATGGCCACTGGTCTGGGTCTGGGTTCCTTCTTTTCACCTGATGGCTGGCTGGAGTCCTGTTTGGGTTTCTTCTCTGCTTTCAGGAAGGCCCAGTTAGGATATCCACATTTCTCTAGAGCCTGTTTTGTGTGTGATTTCTCCTTCTGTCTGGCTCCTGCGTTAGTGGGGACGCTGTCTGCTCTGTGGTACAGAGTCCTGATGACTCCTAACTTGTGCTCCAGAGGGTGATGGGAGTCAAACTGTAAATACTGGTCTGTGTGGGTGGGTTTGCGGTACACCTCAGTTTGCAAATTTCCTCTATCAGAAACTGAGACCTCACAGTCCAAGAAAGCCAACCTGCCATTTCTTACATCTTCTCGTGTGAACTTGATATATTTATCCACAGAGTTGATGTGATCAGTGAAATGTTGGACTTCCTGAGATTTAATTTTAACCCAGGTGTCATCAACATACCTGAACCAATGACTTGGTGGTCTCCCCGTAAAGGATGTCAAGGCTCTCTTTTCTACCTCCTCCATGTACAGGTTGGCAACAATAGGAGAAACTGGAGACCCCATAGCACATCCATGTTTCTGCCTATAATATTGCTCCCCATATGTGAAGTAGGTTGACTGCAGGCACAGTTTCAAGAGTTTGTTTTTTTGTTTTTTGAATGTCCAGAGGACCAGACTTAGCTTTTTTAGATTTTTCTACCTGGATTATTGAGCATGCATCGGGGAATAACTACTGTATTTTTCATCCTGTAAGTTGCAGTTTTTTGCATAATTTACATGCCTTGCAACTTATAGGACGAAGTGACATATTTATAGATTTTTTCCCCCCATATTTATAAACCATTTGACTGAAATATGGCCGTTTCCATTCATTCTGACTGAAAAAAAAAACCTGCAGTTCCTGATGGCCCCATAGGGTATGGCATGCTGTTGGCTGTTGTATCATGTAATAGGAAAACGTGCCTTTAATGACAAATTAAAAAAAGTTCAAGACAAAAACAACTGGTCTTTATTTATTATACTATTTATTATACTATTATACTATACTTTGTTTTTTTTATTGCACTTTTTAGAATTCACCATGTCCTGGATGACTGAGAATCTTCACTAGCTATTAATGACCCAATCGGCCTGCCATACTCTCCCCACCTCTCTGCTCACTGCTTCAATCCAGCAGCAAGCTGCACCACGGTGGCGAAATGCAGCTAATTTGACCATTAAAGTGCATTTATTAAGAAAATGATAGACAGAAACACATCTCTGCTATAATTTCGAGCTAACAAATAATTGTTTAGGTATTTTTCTTGTTAAATGACGGCGAAACGAGCCGCGCTCCTTTTTCCTGTTTTCACCGCTGAGCGATCACGGTGCACACAGGCAGCGACACTTTAAAAAAATAAATAAAGCCGAATTAACCATTAAAGTACATTTATTAAGAAAACGTTAGACTGACACACACCTTTTGCTATAATTTCGAGCTAACAAACAATTGTTTAGGTAAATTTCTTGTTAAATGTCGGAGGATAAAGTCGCGCTCCTCTTTCCTGTTTCTTTTTACAGACATGATACCAGCTGTAGGTGCGCGCGCACACTGACTGACGATATGACGTCTTTGTTTTAGCTAAGGTCCTACTTGGAACATAAAATTAAAAAAGATAAATAAATTCACAGACCTTTTTTAAGACGCCAGAAAGGGAAAAATATAGTTGTGTAGGTTTTAAAAAATTTAATACCTCGTCAGATGACGTTTATTACTTTTTAATACTTTTTAATGGCCTTAATTTGTGTTAATTTCATTTACTACCTTTTACTACCTTTTACAACCCCGCGGATACCCTGTATATATATATATATATATATATTAGGGGTGGGCGATATGCCTCAAAAATTATATCGTGATATTTCAGAGTATTATCACGATAACGATAAATTTCGTGATATAATCTAAAAAAAAAATCAAATGTATTTATTTGACAAAATTAACTTAACATGTTGCTTTGCAGTATTATATAATTTTTTTAAAAACAACAAGGGGTAATTTTACTGAAATTACTTTATTTAGTAAAGTATTTAGTCTCCAAGTAAAACTACACCTGCACTTTAGTTTTTGTGGTAGTTTTTTTTATCTATATTTTGTGCAGACTTTTTCCAATCTAAATAACAAACATTTTTAAAGTGCAGGTGTAGTTTCCTAAAACAACTAGCCTAAATAAAATGAAGTTTGTGTCATTCCTCTGATTCATTTTTTTAACGGATCTGTCTCTGATGGAGTTGTAATGTATACAGCAGTGCTGTGCATGTAAATTACAGAGTGCCAGTGAACGCACCGCCACCAGTGAGAGCGTGACGTAGGCGCGCAGGTTCGGGTGTGAAAGAAAGTCAGAGAACGGAGCGGTGGAGGATCATGCAGTCTGTATTTGTGCAGCTTAAACAATAAAGCAACGTCTGCTATAAACCAGCAAGGTTATTGAGCGTGCAGAGAAACATCACAGGAGTGACTGTGGAGCCGCGCGTGTTTGTAACACAGTTTCCAGCGAGGACACGGCTGCTCAGAGCGGAGCGGGGGAGGGGGGGACAGCTGTCTGCCTGCAGAGCAGGGGGGGAGAGAAGCTGAGACGCGCGCGCGTTGTTTTTAACATTTTAGCAGTAACTAATTAGCGTTTTACACCAGTACAGACTGGAGGGGATGTGCGCAGTTGTTTAAAGCGCTCGGGTGTTAAGGGGCGGGGCGCCCTGACGTATTACGTCATGAAATTAGCATATCATGATATAAGATTTTTGCCCGGGCAAGCTTTTTATACCGGTATTACCGGTAACGATATGATATGGCCCAGCCCTAATATATATATATATATATATATATATATATATATATACATATATATATATATATATATATATATATATATACATTTATACATATATACATACATATATATACATATATATATATATATATATATATATATATATTAGGGGTGTAACGGTACGCTAAAATCACATTTCGGTTCGGTTCAACTACAAGGAGGGCTCGGTTCGGTTTATTTTCGGTACAAAAAAAAAAGACAAAATAAAGACTTACAAAATGTTTATTTTGAAAATATGCCAAAAATACATTTGTACTGTATTGTATTGTAGTAATAAATAAAAGTGACCCATTTGGATGATATTTTAAATAAACAGCACTCTACAATAAATAAACTACTGTATATTAACAATAATAAAAATCTTAATAAATACAATAACAGTCAGAACCAGAACAATAAGCAGCAACAGACTGTTTACATCTAACTAATCAAGTTTTTGTCCAGTAGCAGCAGTGTGGCTGTATTTGTCCTCATTACTCACAACCTCTTGGACCTGCTCCTCCAAGTGGGACAGGTCCTGGAACAGTTCAGAGTTCAGTTCAGTCATCACACACTTCTTAGCTGCAGCAGGTGATCTCTGGTGGATGTCTGTCCCTGAAGTGGAAGAGAGATGCTACCTCTGTCCAAGACGAAATAAAACACAGAGGTAAAAAAAACAAGTTAATAAGATTATGATTTTAAATAATAATAATAAATAATAATAATATATATAATTATAATAAAAGAACAATACCTCTTGAACGGTTGAATCTCACTCATCATCAGGGCAGGGCTTAAATCAGCTCCAGGGCTTGTTGACATCAGTTTTAGTTTTTTCATAAAGAGCTGAACTTTTTGACTGAAGTGTTGACGTGATTGATGTCTCATAGCGACGCTCAGTAACTTTAAAGCCTGCGCATAAACAACATTCAGACTTAGATCCAGATCTTTAAAAACTCATACAGTTTGTGTTATTGCTCTGGACCGATCTGAATCACCTGATGAAGTAGTTTTAATGCAGCTGTTGTTGTAGCGCAGTTTCAGCAACAGCTGCTGTTTCTTCGTTCACGTTCGGGTGACGTCGTTTCCAGCGCGTTCACGTGAGACGTGTTGCTGCAGATCCAGTCTTGTGAAAACACGTCCACACAGCTTTGGATGTGCGCTCGTCAAGAAAGCCATTACGTTCCCAAACAGGAGACAGTACACAACATGCTAACGGCTAAATGCTGCGGGTGCTTCGCGTGCTGCGCGATAATAGCTCCGTGCTGAAACGCGCCCAGGAAATTTAGTTCCGCGGTGCATATATTCCCCCGTTAATAACGTTCAATGAGTGAAAAAATAACCCGAAACGGTACGTAGGTGGTGGACCGAACCGAACGTGCTGTACCGAAACGGTTTTCTCTGTGCGGAAAATGTGAAAGTAATTTTCTAGATTTACTCTGATTTCCAGAGTCCTTGGAAACCCTGAAGATGTGAGCACGAGGAGCTACTCACTGAGAACAGGCGAAGGGGCGGACTTCAGGTTTGGGTTGATGCTTCTTCAGGTGTTTGCTCAAAGCAGAGGCTCGATAAAAGGTGGCGCCACACGTGTTACAGAGATATTTTGATTCACCTAAGGATATGTTTTAGAGAAAATGCAGCAGGTTACTTTAAAATACCAGGACATACAGGAAGTGAGTGAGTGTGTGCTGACCCGTGTGCAGGCTGGTGTGCTCCTCCATGCTCCTCTTGCTCACAAACGACTTCTTACAGAAATTGCACTGGAACTGCTTGGTGACGTCGTGCAGTGCGCGGTGCATCTTCAGGCTGTGTTTATGGGTGAACGTTTTGCCGCACACTTTGCAGGAGTGAGGCCGCACCCCGGTGTGGCTCAGCATGTGGATCCTCAGCGAGTACAGCTTTGGTAAAACCTTCCCGCAGATGTCGCACACAAACTCCCTTTTGACCTGCGATATCACCGAGTCTGGGTCGTCTTCTGCTTTGCTGTCCGAGCCGAGTTCAGCAGAGACTTTAGAGACAGAAGCTCTCCGGCTGCTCTTCTGCCTATGTCGAGTCAGGTGGGCTTGAAGCGACGCAGCGTATTGGAACTCCTTACTGCAGAGCTGCAACACAAAAACATGACAGTGAGAACACAAGAACTCCTAACTACTACAGTACATGGTTCAACACTAACCAACACTCACACTGCACTTGTATCCACGAGATTTCTCGTGTTTTAGTGTGTGCATGATGAGAGAGTAGCGTCTTTCGAAGGACAAGCCACACTCGGAACACGTGTGCTCTCCATCCACAGCGCTCTCTGGGGGAGTTTGTTTCTTCACAGCCTCCTCGGTGGTGAGATGTTCTGTTGTGTTCTCCACAATGTCAGCCTCTGATACAGAGACAGACACCAACTGTTCCTCCTCTTTAAACTCTGCTGGTCTCTTAGGAGGTCGTCCTCTCTTCCCATGCTTCGGGCCCACCTGAAACATCAATGCATTCATCAGTAACACACAGTGTTTCTTGAATAATGCATATTGCCTTGCCATCATAATTCAGTTCAATTCAGTTTATTTACGGTAAATAGCTCCAAGTTACAATAGAAGTCGTCTCAGGTCACTGAACAGAAACATTCATATACTGTATATAAAAGCCATAAAAGAGGTTCTGCCTCAAGTGGAAAAGTTCAAGTATCGCAGGGTTGTGTTCACGAGTGAGGGAAGAATGGAGCTGGAGATTGACACTGTCTGCAGTATTGTGGACTCTGTGCTGGTCCATTGTGGTGAAGAGGGAGCTGAGCTGTAAGGCAAAACTCTCAGTTTACCAGTTGGTAGGGCTGGGTGATGTCTCGATCAATGTTTTTATAATATTGAGGTTTTTTTTTTGGGCGATATGAATTGAGACTATCTCGATATAAACTATATAGTTTTATACTTGTAAATCCTGCCGTCTTTCTCCCAGGTGGACCCCCTCCTTCTACTCACAGCCCTCTGCTTCGCTCACCCTCCCCCATCCTGCTTCTGCAGTGTGGGCGGGCACCAGTGTTGCCAGATTGGGTGGTTTTCATTCTCTATTTTGCGGGTAAAAATTACTTTGGGCAGGTGGGTATAATTTGGACAGATTTGGAGTCAGATCGGCGGTTTTTCAGTTAATCTTATTAAATACATTTCAAACAATCATTCATCATTATTTCATAGCAAAGTTCCTCTGACCTTTCTCCATCACTGACTGGCTATTGTCATCTGCCAGGGCGATCCCAACAGAGAACTGATGAGGCAGTTTTAGTGGACACCTCGTTGAGTGGGCTGACCCGCTGCAGCGGTACGTCGGAGCGGCCGCCATATACATAGTTACCATGTGACGTCACATCCGTGTTACTTCCGGGTGGACCCTCATTTCGAGAGGCAGCACAGGGGACAGCGCGGTCTAATGGATGTTCATTTTTCACGTTTTTTTTGTTGTTGTTAATTTCTAATTAATTGCAATGGTTACTTCGTGTTGGGTCAGTGGGTGTTCCAGTCGGGTAGACGTTTGGGCAACGCGCAGGTTTCACTTAATCCAAAAAAAAGTAAACGTGAAGGATTTATCTCATCGGAGAAGCTGACTGCAGCCCCTCCTCTCTCTGAGTCTGCTCGGAACTGCTCTGAAGACGTTGTGCTTTTGGCCGGTAAACAAAATATTCTACATAAATCATTTTGTGAAACAATGTTAGAGTACAACTGTCTGTGTGTTAGAGCTGTTTTTTTTTCTTCCATTATTTAGCAACACCGTCTTGCATGCTGTGGTTAGCTTAGCATCTCGCTAACGCGACAACGGCCTCCTCACGGTCTCGCACGGTCCACCTGGGTTTTTTTCATTATTTAGCAACACCGTCTTGCATGCTGTGGTTAGCTTAGCATCTCGCTAACGCGACAACGGCCTCCTCACGGTCCACCGGGACCGGCGGGGAGACCGTCCCAGTGGGAGAAGGAGGACGGGAGCCAAGTCGTGCGGGCGACGCGTCGGTCCCATGGGACGTGCCCCCGCGGCCGCGACGGATCCACGCCGTCCGACCTGAGCTCGACGGACCCTCCGCTCCAGATGCTAACAACATGCTAACTTCCAACACGGTAACACTCAAAGTGCTGGTTCTGGTCCGTGTTCAGCCTGGACTGTTTGTTGGCTGTGTGTTATTTTAGTTAAACCTTTTTTTAGCTGGTTAGATCTGATTGAGACAGTTTACACATCTTTTTTGGATTTAAAGCTGTGAAGCTCTGTGCTGTGAAGCCGGTGTGCGCTCCTCGTAGTAATTAAATAATTAATGATATCAGAGTAACTACTTTGTGACAAGTTGTCCGATTCGTCTGCCATGATTTCTTTCTCAAACTCATTTAACTCCGACCACTGCCATTTTGCTCTTGTTCCTTGGTGAAGCTGTGGTAGCTCGTGTTTTTGTCCGTATAATTTGCTCTGGTTGTTCGCGTCTGCTTGTTCGCCAGCTCGACTTTTCCGCCTTTAGATGTGGTGCGGAAGCCGGTATTGCCCAATACAGTACTGGGGGCGTGTCTGGGAACTATGTATTGGATGTGGCAGAACTGCCGGTCAACTGATAGAAAGAAATGGACTGAACTTCATAAAGCACCGTTTTACAAAGTGTTTTATGTTAATGCCTGTCATTCACACACACTAATATATTTGGAAAACAAACAGGCACCAAAGACAACATTTATAACTTTTAAAGTGATTATTAAAAATGTTTATTCCTTAAGTGTTTAGGTTATAGGTAAACACTAAACCAACAATATTTTTAGTGTTTACAATGTAACTACTGTATTACTGTGGTGATAAATATAGAAATATTCATATTGAACATTTAATTTGTGTGTATAATCATCAGTTACTGAAATGTGACGTGTTGATTTTCTGAATAAAGAGCACTAATGATCACATTTAACTCATTTGGATTAATCACATTGATGAACATATAAACACCAATGTATCTTTACAGGAGTTGGGGGTATTGTTTGTGTGTGTGTGTGTGTGTGTACACACACACACACACACACACACACATTATACTGTATAGGAGCCAAGATGGTCTAGTGGCAGGGCTTTTGACTACGGATCCGAAGGTCGCGGGTTCGCGCCCCGGCCACTACCCAGCTTGGGGTGTCTATGAGTGCACACCTATTTCTCCAGCTCCCCGGGCGCTTTCGGGCTGCTCACTGCACCACCTGGTAGGTGGTTGGGTTAAATGCAGAGACGAATTTCGTCTGTGTATGGGAACATATGCAGATGACAGGAATAGACATTATTATTATTATTATTATATATACAGGGAGTCCTCGACTTACGAACGAGTTCCGGACCTAAGACCCGTTCGTATGTCGAAAATGACGTAAGTCGGATCACATACAAAAAATATATATACATATTTTATTTTTTTATAAATGAATACATGTACAATACTGTACAGTTCTCAAGCATTAAGCCTATCATAACACAGTTTTTAAAGATGAAGGAGTGAGTTGAATTGTCTCCCTTTCACATAAAAGGGAGCTAGCTCCCTTTATGTGAATGGAGCCTGCTAGGGAAGAGGGAGACAATTCAACTCACTCCTTCATCTTTAAAAACTGTGTTAGGATAGGCTAAGTGCTTGGTGACCGTACATTTATCTATTTAATAAAAAAATATTTTTATTTTTTAAATTTATAAATAGATAAATGTACAGGTTTTTATTTTATATGCTTTTAAATTTGTATTGTGTTCATGTGACTGTATTGTTGGTAGAAGTGTTGTTTAGCGTACGATGTCCAAGACAAATTTCCCCTTGGGGACAATAAAGTATATATCTATCTATCTATCAGTACTGTACAGTCACCAAGCACTTAGCCTATCCTAACACAGTTTTTAAAGATGAAGGAGTGAGTTGAATTGTCTCCCTCTTCCCTAGCAGGCTCCATTCACATAAAGGGAGCTACTTTCACTTTATGTGAAAGGGAGACAATTCAACTCACTCCATCTTTAAAAACTGTGTTAGGATAGGCTAAGTGCTTGGTGACTGTACAGTACTGTACACATGTACAGTCATGTATTCATTTATTTTTTAAAAAAAAAAACGTTTTATTTTTTTACAGTGCGTTCTTAAGTCCGAGTTGCCGTAAGTTGGGGACTCCCTGTAACTTGTTTGGTTTGGTGTACAATTTGTCTTTGTGGGGTTTTCCTTTTTTTTATATACTACTCTGAATTGCATTTCTATAGCGGAGTGGAGCCATAACTGTTTTTAAAGTGTGAGTGGTTTTAACTTAGTATTTTTAATTAAAACTAAAACAATTGTGCAACTTAATTTGTGGAGCTGTGTGAAATTGTCTCAAGCCTCATCTGTATTGGGTCTGTGTGCCTCAAAGGTAACTTTTTTTGTGAAGTTATATTGCAACCAATTTAATTTTTATTTAAGTGTTTTTAAACTTAAGTTGCCTCTTTTATCATACCCGTCCTGTATCCTATAACATACTATGCATCTCATGAACAGCAATGTTAAATGTTAACAATGTTGCAAGATAAACTTCCCTCTACAACCCCTCCAACCTCTTTTATTCCTCCTATTTCTTTAAACCTCTCCTTATTTCAATCTAAGCTGGAAACTACATTTTAAGCTAAAGAGCCACAGACTAAGTATATTGACAACCTGTATTTATGTCTGTTGTGTTGCAATTTAAATGTGCTGACGTGTTAAATTGCAAGAAAGTGAAAATCAGTCAATGAAGTGTAATGGTGTTGATTTTAGTTGATTTATTTTAAATAAATGGTAGTGTCTCCTGGCATACCAAACTAAAATCAACGTCTCTGTCACTTAATGGCTTTATGGTTTGTTTATCTATCATAAAGATCACAGAAATATTGGGTAAACTGAAAAAGAAAAGAATCCGTGAAATTACTATTCAATCTGAATAAGTAATTAAGATATATAAAGTGTGTCAGTTTAATATTGACCTCCCGCCATATATCCTATAATTTTAAGTGGGGCAAATCACTTATATGCTGTAATCTGATTATTTTAATAAGCCATGTAACTTTCTATGATCCCAGATTTTTAACAGGTGTGTGGCCATAGTGCGCACTCCTGATGTTGCTCATAGTGGTCCTCAATGTGCTCAAAGAGCTTGTGTGTATGCCCAGACACATGAAAATTTAGAGGGAACATTGATTGAGAGATAGGCAACATTCCTTGAATTTATCACATAGGGGGGTCGACTTATCCCAATCAATGTTATAATAATAATAATAATAATAATAATGAATTCCATTTATAATGCACTTTTCATTAATAAAAATCTCAAATGTTGAAATCTCCTGCCACAAAAATCTCATTGTGTTTTAAATTTCCTATGAATTCAGTCAGGGAGGATAGAGCTTCAGGTGTTGCAGAGGGGGGACGATAACCTACAACAGTTAAGATCTGACCTCCTTTCAAACTGATGTTCACAGCTAAAGCCTCACTGGTTTGCGATTGTTTTTTTAGATGCAATCCTGGCAGCCAAAGAGTCTCTGATGTAAATAGCGACTCCACCTCCCCTTTTATTACGATCACAACAATAGATCTTAAATTCATTGATTACCAGGTCATTTTTCAGAACAGATTTGTTGAGCCAAGTTTCAGAGATAACGATCACATCTGCCCCAGAAGAACTGATTAGGATTTTCAATTCATCACATTTTTTTAGAAGGCTTCGAGCGTTTACATGCAGGAAATGGAGACCTGAATTATTTTAAAACTCATTAGAGCCCCTTTCATAAGTCAAATCCGCGCAATAGCCGCATAGAGCGGCCCGGCTTTAATCCCCCCTGGGTCATTCATAAAACAAAGTTGAATCCGGCTACGGCCCGGCCTCAATGGAGCATTCACAAAACGATTTGCAGCGCGGGTTGAAAAGAGGCATGGTGAAAATCTGCAGCTCAGAGGACGTGGTGCCTGCGTGTTTAACGTGGGACCGCAGAGCCGAGGTGTCTGTAAACAAACATCGTTGTGCTTATCCGAATGCTTTTTTTTTTTTTTGCTCTCGCATCAGTACAGCAATCCGCTCCAGAAGGGCCCCATCCTTCACTGTACCGGTAAGTCCCTTATTAATTTCCTCCTCTGCGCGCAGAGACAGGAGTACACGGGTCTCGGCATCACCCCAATTAGCCATTTCCGTGATGATCAATAAAAAAAGAAAAAGATTCTGCGAAGAATAGCGAGTGATGCGCAAGCGAAATACAAATGTCATGTTCTTGTTTACACATTTAAATAGAGCGCGACAGTGTGCGCCGGGAGAGTACGTCATCATTCCTCCCATTATTCAAATCAGTTTGAAGCCGCAGCACCCCTACATCTTTCACAAGTTGACAGATCCGGGCCTGATACTACCTCTGCTCGCGGATCAGGGGCGCATCAGAGGCGAGAAAAATTTACTCGCCTATCCGCCTTCGTGTTTTTTCTGAATGCTCGTTGGAGGACTGAACACGCATCAGGCCCGGACTGAGCTGTCTTATGAAAGGGGCTTAGGTGTACTGTAGTTAGTGAGAGGACCTGGGTTGGACTGAATCCCTGAGATCAATAATAGGCATGTAACGAGATCTCGTTGTACGAGATCTCGCGATATTAAACTCCCGCGATATCTCTCGTTGAGAGGTAACGTTGTCTCGCGAGATGCTAATGCTAGCGCTAGCAGAGCCCCTAGCAAGTCAGCGTCACGGACAGCATGGCTTCGCCGGATGAAGTTGCTATAGAAGACGCCCCAACTACTGATGGAGGGTCCCGGTGCCGCAGACGCCTCTACATTGATGGAGGGTCCCGGCGCTGCCGACGCTGCCCCGAATGTAAAGACACGCGTGTAAACACCGGTGTGACCGGTGTTGCCAGATAGAGTCCCACCCACCCAAAGCACTCTTTACCCGCAAAAGTCAGAAGGAAAATCGCGGTGAACCGCCCAATCTGGCAACACTGGTGAGTGACGGCTGCAGATTCAGCGCTGATGCGGATATTTATGTTCAATTTTTGGAAAGTCCTGCGTGAATATCTATTTTTTTTAACAAAGTTGAACGTTCTAAGGTCTAAGGAGATTCAATCAGTAAAATGAAGACATCAGTTGGGTTTGTAATACATGTTAAAACAGAATAAAAGCCTTTTTGCGGCATAAAACCGATCTTTGAAGTTTTCTTGAACTAATGTTAAAATCTCGTCTCGTTCTCGCGAGATCTGTGATTTTCTCGTCTCGTCTCGTGAGTTTTGTGTATCGTTATACCCCTAATAACAACATTAATATCAGACATTTACTTGACTTCTTTGTCAATGATGTGTAATTACAGGAGTTAACAGTGTGACATTTTGCCCCCCATAATTGAACCTTGAGAAACATTAATGAAGACACGATCATTCAGAACCCAAAAACAATGAAAGTTGCAGTGATAGGCAGATCCAGATGTGTTGATAAGATTCAGTGATTCCAGATAGTCTGAGAACTGAAAATAATGACAGTAATATGAATGATGCAGAAAAGTCTCAGACCATAAAGCGTCAAAAATTAAGTGGACAAACAAATCCGTTGTGGAGGCCCAACTGCAGTTTGTGTGAGGGGGCTCCAGCCCCCCTGTGTACAGTATATGAATGGATGTAGCCATGGTAAACACAGGCTGGATCCAGAATCAACAGATAGAAACAAGCAATTTGCAGCAAATAGAGTGAGCTGCCAGAAAAACCTCCAGAAATTAAAGGCATGGTTGTAGCCTGTATCAGGACAGCAGAGGAACAGCGTGAACAGCACCAATCAATGCAGCTCCTGATCCTCTGCAATTCACGTCACTCTCTGCTCATCTGATCCACAAACAGCTCACAACAGCGTGAAACAGGCACCAAACAGTGATGATCCTGATCCTCTGCGCTTCACGTCACCCTCTGCTCGTCTGAACCACAAACAGCCCACAACAGCGTGGAACAGGCACAAAACAGCGCAGCTCCTGATCCTCCGTGCTTCATATCACACTCTGGTTCACGTCACTCTGCTTCACGTCCTCTCTGCTGTCTGATCCAGTTGGTTGTTGTGTCAGTTCAACAAAAATGACTGTTTTCTCCAAATGAGGCTCTTTAAAGCAGGTAACATATTTGTTATGGAGGCACTGGTTTCTCCAAAATGAGGCTCGTTAAAGAGTTATCTACAGCAGGTAAGATATTTGTTGTTGAGGCACTGGTTTCTCCAAAATGAGGCTCTTTAAAGAATTATCTACAGCAAGTAAGATAATTGTTGTTGAGGCACTGGTTTCTCCAAAATAAGGCTCTTTAAAGAATTATCTACAGCAGGTAAGATATTTTGTTCTTGTGGCTGCTCCCCTCTTCAGCCTGAAAAAGCCACCTCCAAGGATAAAAGAAAAGCAGCGAGTCTCACCGGAGGGGCTGAAGCCTTCACTGATCCTCTCAGCTCCAGCATCCACACGTCACCTCAGATGTGTGCAGAATGAGCGCCGATGATCCTCTCAGCTCTAGTCAGATGAGCTCAGGTTCCCACGGAGGAGAACAGTCGGGCTGAGACCGACTTAAAGTAGACTTAAAGTAGACGAAGTCCTCACAGCCAGCTCAGTTCGGTTCTAGTCCAGCCAGGAACACCTCCCCCCACGCTCACAAGCCAGGTACGCTTAACTTCCCCCACGCCACTAGGCCAATGAACAAAGGAGAGCAGAAAAAGTCTGAAAAATAAAACTTCCCTGCTAATCTTGTTGAAACCAGGAGAACCACAGGTCCAGATGGGAAGTTCGGTCGGGGTCCAGTGAGAGTGGCAGAAGAAACACAGGGGCTTTGTGGGATGGCTCTCCCAGCTTTAGGGCTCACCTGGCCGGCAAGGTGCACTCAGAATGACCGGTGGGTGTAGCGGCCGGTCCTGGTCCGCTAGGTCGAAGTGAGTTATAGCCAGTGTTTGCTGAGGTCAATTAGATGTAGCAGACATCTTGAATTGAGTTGACTCCAAATGTCAACAAGCAGTATAGTATGCCAATGTCCTCTGAGGGATGAGTCACTGAATAAACAGTAAAAAATAAAGGCTTTCGAGCTGAGGGTTTTTCTGGACTGGAATTAAACAGGAATGAGAGTAAACCTTAATGTTTTGGTGCAAGATATTCAAGTGGGAAAGAGTTATGGAAGAACAGAGATGGATGTTTGAATCCTGGCAGGCAGAGGGAGAAATCTTATCCATCACCAGGAACAATGGCAGAGCCAGGGGGTGGACAATGGTGGCCATGGCTACCACAGATTAATATTTCACCACAACAGCCACCCTAATCATTTGAAGAAACTATACTTTTAATCTATATAAAAACTAGAAAGCATAGATTTTATATGGTGGTGGTGGCCATCTTGGATTTTAACCTGGCAACCCAATTTACAACAGTGATCTTTCATACAACTACCGTATTCTCCGGTGTATAATACGCTCCGGTGTATAATACGCTTTGGCCAATTTTTGGAAATAAATCAGAAAAACCCGTAGATAATACGCTTCGGTGTATAATACGCGCTGCCGTGACAGTCTTTTTTATGGCCACTAGATGGCGCCAAACCCATTGAAACTATAGTGATACAACCGTGACCTCAGAAACACTTCTCTGATCGCTCTCAGTAATGAACTTTTTGGGAGTTATTCCTGAAGGGACAGTAATACTTTTATTACTTTTAATTTGAATCAAACATTACAAATTGTCAGAAAGATAAAGTGTTAGTTTCAGATGTCAGCATTTTATGATAAAAACTGATCTTAACACTACACACAACACTGTTAACCTGTTGGTTTGGTTAAAACAACGTCATTAAAGCGTCACATATGGGACCTATGTTAATGATAATAGCAAAAACAGATATTATTCATCTGATTATTAATTAGGACAAAAACAAAAGTCTCTTCTGAGGAAATTGTCCTGAGCTCAAACTAAAATGAGATAAACAGTGTCACTGAATAAATAAATAAAGTCCAGTTGATCCTGTATTGAACGCCTTTTTTGATTTCATCATGTCCTGGAGGACTGCGAATCTTCACCAGCATAGTGTCACTGAATCTTCACTGCAGGTTTGAGAAGAGAAATCCTTCATGAATAACATTTTGGAATAACATTTGCTATTCAGCATGAATTTAAACAGTTTGAATTAAACAGTCTTGATGACTATCAAACATTGGATTCAATAATGCTTATACAAGTAACACACAAGGTTATTCATTTGATGACATTTAAACTAACAAAATTAAAAGAAGTCTCTAGATGACTTAATTTGTAATGTACAGCTGAATTTAATTAAAATAAAACTACCTGCAGCTTAAATTCTGCAGTATACGAATTTCTTTTTGGCGGCATTTTCTCTCTTTGTTCTCGAATGTGTAGTTGTTGATTTCTCCTGCTCTCTCTCAGTGATTTGGCGGGGGGTGATGGGTTTTATAGAATACACGAATAACAGGATACGCCTCCAGCTACAGTCTGCAGGTAAACAGACTACAGGGCGCATTAGCGCACATAGCGGCCAAAACTGGTACTGCACCATTTTTGGCCAAAATGAAAAACGGCAAATCAGAGCTAAAAATGGGTCTAAAAATATGGGAAAAAATCCATAGATAATACGCTTCGGTGTATAATACGCAGGATATTCAAATGAGCAATAAAAGTGCGTATTATACACCGGAGAATACGGTAGATGTAGCCACACACTAAGGTGGAAGTCAATACCTTAATTATTTTTCAGGTTATCCAGCACACAACAGAGGCAGGGCACTTCCAATAGCCTATATGCCACGGGCTTCCGTTCCAGCTCCTCCGCAGGCATTACACATACGGCGCACTTCCGGTTAGCGGGAAAGACACGAACATAAATGACTAAATACAATTAATAAAACATCGGCATACACACCAATAACAACTCTATACACATATAAAACCATATAAAATTATGGCGACGTTCTCCCTACGGTTAGCCGCGATAAATGTTCGCCGAAACCCCCCCGCGGAACAGCTGTTCCCACCGGTGGGCGGACACAACGGTACTCACGTGTAGTGCCGGTAGCGCGCAGCCGCTTCCCGTTTCGGCTCGTTGTCATGGTTTGCTACTAGGAGCTAACGCTATCAACAACGGAGGTGGATGGGAACCGGAAGTGGGGGGTAGGTGTTGCATTTTGCCGGAAGTACGTCACGCCCCCCCGTGGCATATAGGCTATTCCCCTCTTCGCTCCACGACGGGGTGCAATCATTTGTACATGTACAAATGAGTTTCACTTAAACCTGTTTAGTGTTTCAGGAGCTATTTTGCTAACACTACAGAACACTTTCAAAAACCTATAATGCAGCTTTAAGACTGATTCCCAGCCAGTTTTCACACCTGATGGGAACAGAGGAGCCTCATCTGTGAATTTAGATTAACAAAGACCATAAGAAACACCTACTGTTAAGGTGTGAGGTGTGATTTGTCAATCTACATAGGTATGTGTGTATCTTATCTCAGCCTTTATAACCTGAACCCCACAATCTCTGCTCCTTGAATTGAGAAAGCTCCTCGGATGAAGAGCGAATCGTCTTCTGTTGCATATAAAGTCCAGTTGTTTTTGGATGAAAGTTATTTTGATTCTAACACTACAGACAAACAAACTCACAAACAATCAAAAACATTATTGCCTTGTCTGGCGAGTGACAGAAAATTTTCACTCTTCACAAAAGTTAGAAAAAAAACAGAAAATCAAACCTGATTTTGTACTTTGGGAGTGGAGGGTTGAGGTGGAGTTACACCTTTCCCCTCCTCCTCTTCCTCCAGCCCCATATGCAGACGAGCATAGCTGCCCTCGACCATGGAGCGCTGCCGGAGGCGCCGTTTGCTTGGATCGTCTGACATGGCCTCCTGCTTGTCACCGTTGTCCTCATCTGCAAAGGGCTGCTCCTCCAGCAGTACAAGCTCCTCCACCTCCTTCTTTAGCTTGGCTGGACGGCCTCGCTTGCGTTTCGGGGGGGCGGGCGCAGGCTCTTCATTTGGGACTTTTGTGTCACCATGTTGGGGTATTGTCTCTCTGAACTTCACCTCTGGGGGGCTGACTTTGCCTGAAGATGTATTAATGACAAAAGCTTCAGCAGCCTGCGGCTGCTCTATCGCCAAGCAGGCCGACACCACAGAGAGGGACTCACTGGCCCCCGCCTGCCCACTGTGGGTGACCACCGTCACTGTCTCGCCCTCCATCCCCGCAGCACAGCCTGAGATAAGAGTGATGGTCTCTCCAGCCTCAGCCTGCCCGCTGTGAGCGAGCAGCGCCACAGACTCGCTCTGCTCAGCCTCCACGGCGTGCACCGCCTCTCCCCCCACAGCCTGGGCTAGAACTGCCACCGGCTGCTGGATGTACCCTTCTTTGGTTTGAGCAACGAAAGCTAAAGGCTCGGCTGAAACAGAGACAGCATGGTGTGTGACCACCGTCCCACAGTCATCTTGTATGGTCACCATGAAGGCCTCGGACTTCTCCGTCGAGCCTTCTGGGATCTCCTGCTCTGCCGAATGGGCTGACACAACAATTTGGGGTTCGCTTCTCTGATACACCATCAGCTTCTGCTCCTCCACCTGTTTATGCACAGACTCACATATCTGCAGCACTTCTGTCATCAGCAGGTGTCGGGCCAAATTGGCGACCTCGGCCATCACGCAGAAATTAAACTTAAGCATAGAGGTGTACGCAAAATCGAGCAGCGGGAGGAAGGTGGCTTTGGCAAAACCTGTAAAGAGAATAATGAAGATTAAACACCGGTGGGAAACTTTCTGAACAGGCCAAAAAGAAAGACGTACCAGAAAGGTCAACTATAGCTTCATGGGTAGTAGCGGCTCCCTTCTCAAAGAAGAGCTCGTTGAAGTATTCACTGGAGGCAGCCAGGACAGATTTGTGCGCGCGGTACTCCTCTCCTTCGATGAACAACGTGATGTCACAGAACTGGTTGTTGAGACGCTGCTGGTTGAGTTTGTCCAACATCGTTTGGCCGTGTTTGGACAGGAACTGATTCACCTCGCCCTTGCTGTCCACCTGGAACCAGCCAACACACCAACACTTCAACACACTCCCACAGCGTTGTGCCTTCTTCCAACAGTCAGCTTTACATGTGTGTTTGTGACGTGATCAGCTCTGCTACTTACAAACACCACTTCATGCTTAGTCGAGCCCTTGGAGAACTTAGATCTCTGCGGGGGGGACAAATCTGTGGCAAATAAACTGTCATCTCCCTCATCTTCCTCCTCCTCGTCAAACTCTTCATCGACCACGCTGACGCCAGCCCTGCGCCGACCTTGCCGGGACAGCGGTCGAGATCCGGAGCCATCGTCGGCGATGCGTCTGCTCTGACAGAGCGCGCACTCTCTGATGTGGTCCTTGACATTCTTCAGGATACCTTCAGGTGTCAGAAAACAGTCGCTCACAGGAAAACAACAACAAGGACTCAGCATGGTCTGTTCCTGATGAACGGTTGTACCATTGTTTCCACCAAACCACACCAGTAAGACTCAGCCTCGCTCACAGTGCATCCTCTTGTCTTGTCCGCTACCCCCCCCGGAGAACTTTTCTATGAGCGTTATCGGAGGCCGGCTCTCAGACTGTTGCTATCTGGAATGTCTCATGGGCAGAAATCTCCTTGTCTCAGTCTCAAAATGCAACATGTAACTGTCTTAAATGTGCTTATGGTATGGTTTTTACTGTCTCATGTGGTGTCTTGGCAGACAAAATGTGATACTTTTTTTTTTAATACCAACGCTGTGACCCTTATGGTACTTTCCTTGTTTTTCACACCTTTGACCTTCATCCCGATACGGATGAGAGAGACTGCGCTGAAGAACATAATGGGATTCGTCTCATGTGGTCTGAATTAGGCAGCAGCTTCACACACTCACCCCCCTTTCAGGATGACTGTGCGTACATATTCACGCTGTATTGGTGAAAACTTGTGCAATGTTAATAAAAGTACTCTGACTCTGATGTGTAACTGCTCCAAACCATCCCAGTGAAGACTTTGGCACAGTACACTGAAATACATGACGACCAGTTTAGTCACAGGTGATCACTGCTCCCACCTAGAACTATGTTTTGCCAATAGCCACAACAGCAAATAGCTGAAGAAGATAAGAATGAAAGAACTCTGCACCAGTCAAAGTGGCCAGTTCAGTAAAACACACAAGATTACAGGCCTGTTGCTTTCAAAACAGCTATGTGGAAAAGAGAACTGCTCATTGTTTGCAGCAGCGTTGAAGACAAGGGGTGGCTGTATGGCAGGTCAATTGGGTATTTATTTGATATCTCTGACGGTATTTTCCCACACTGGGCCTCAGCTGGCAGAGAAGCTGAGTTTAACTTTTTTGTTCTTCCCATTTTAAGATTCAGGATATGTTATTCAGTTTGTATTGTTTTTTTTAAATATATTTTTCATCAAGTCTAGGTCATAGACATCGATATAAGATAATAATTGTGTTTCTGTCTTTGTGAGCTGAAGCCAGCAGGGACCAGTTATGGGGCACTGCCATGATGTAATGTTGGAAACATACTGTGAAGGGTTAAAAATAGATGATTTGTGCCAATTATGTATGCCTCTCTTATGGTTGTCTATTGTTGATTGTCCAAGGAAAATCTACTGTTGCTGTTGTCATCATTCTTTGTCTGTAGACAGGTCTCTCTTGTAAATGAGTCCTCGAGGCTCAATGGGATTAACCTGCCTAAATAAAGGTTGAATGAAAAAAAAATGAACGTGACTTCAAATTTTTTTTTTAAATGTAGCAGCAGAAGGCTGAGCACAATTTGGGTGTACAAAATATTGAAAGTATGTTTGTGATGTCATAACTGGCACAGATTTAATCATTCAGGTTCATTGGTTGAACAGAAGTGTAGAGCATGGAGGTAATGGACCTACTCTAGAAGACTGCAGCACAGAAGAACATCATGTTTGAATAAAATGTCATTTAAAGATTTTTGAACCGCTGATAAAAACATGAAAATTTAACTTTGAATTATAAAACAACAGAAGAAGAAGAAGAAGAAGAAGAAGCAGTCTTCTGATGGGTTGTGATACAAGTGAGGGGTCAAAATTATTTTTAGAAATCTTTTGTTGTTTGTTTGTTTTTCGATTTATTGCAAATTTTGCCATTATTATTTCAAAGACAATAAAAAAAATCTGTCGTCATAAATGGATAAATGATTTTAATTTTTTAAGATTTTTGTGTTGTGGTTTTATTCTTATTATTGACTTTTTAGCAAAACAAAAAGTAAACTAACTTGATAGTTGTTGTTTAGTTTGTGTACCGTTTAATCCAGAGGGCTGCAACTTTAACTTTCAGCAGCACATGTCTAAAGTGTGTTATCAACTGGTGGCCCACAGGGGCAATGGGGCTGGTATGGTAAAACTAGAAATATATGATGAATTGTAACTTTTTTTTTTGTGCCCTTAAACTATGCATGCTTATGGGACGTCTTCTTGTAATATAAAGATATCACTACTTTTATACTGTATGTATTTATGGTTGTTTATTGTTGTTGCTGTTAATCACGGTTGTCATCATGCTTTGTTGAAACCAGGTCTCTCTTGTGAATGAGTCCCCGAGGCCCAATGGGATTAACCTGCCTAAATAAAGGTTGAATGAAAACTTTCATTTACTTTGACTTTAATTAAGTTTGATCATGCTAGTTTTGGTCAAAGCATTAAAGGGCCACATGGGGCCCCAGAGCTGCAGGTTGCAGTCCCATGGTTTAAGCAGTGAATGTTAGCATCACGTGGATAGTTTCTGATGCTGTTATTTTGTGGGACTGGAACAAGAAAAGTTTGGGAATCACTAATCTATAGGGTCTATTAGCAAAACAAAATTCACAACTCTTTAAAAATTAAATGTAGAATATCAAAGTTCTTGCTCAATAATCCAGGTAAAAAAAAGTCCAACAAAGTTAAGTCATGTCCTCTGACCTGAAACTGTCCCGATGACCTGACAATTACTGGATTTGATACCTGGATGATTGAGCATGAACTTTGATGTCTTGAACCACTTTGGCTGTGGCTGCCTGCCTGGGAGGAGTCGATGAGGGACAGGACGGCCTCCATAAAACATCTTAGCTCCAGCAAACTGGTTGGTCCACTTAAGGTGTTTACTGCTTGGTGGGGAAACAGTTTACTGAAACTCCTCTGACTGATGATGGAGGGTGAAACGTCTCTATAAAAAAAGAAACTGTCCAGATGACCCGACTGACAATTACTGGATTTGATACCTGGATGATTGAGCATGAACTTTGATGTCTTGAACCACTTTGGCTGTGGCTGCCTGCCTGGGAGGAGTCGATGAGGGACAGGACGGCCTCCATAAAACATCTTAGCTCCAGCAAACTGGTTGGTCCACTTAAGGTGTTTACTGCTTGGTGGGGAAACAGTTTACTGAAACTCCTCTGACTGATGATGGAGGGTGAAACGTCTCTATAAAAAAAGAAACTGTCCAGATGACCCGACTGACAATTACTGGATTTGATACCTGGATGATTGAGCATGAACTTTGGTGTCCTCTGGACGGTTTCCTTTAGTTGAAACGTTTCATCCATCCATCATCCAAAAGACTTCATCAGTCCAAGGAACCACAACAAACTCAGTCCGTCCAGGAAAAAAAAAAAAACGTCCCAGAGGACCTGACATAACTTTGTTGGATATACATGTACATATATACAGGTGCTAGTCATGAAATTAGAATATCTTGAAAAGGTTGATTTATTTCAGTAATTCCATTCAAAAAGTGAAACTTGTACAGTATATTATATTCATTCATACACAGACTGATGTATTCCAAAATGTTTATTTATTTAATGTTGATGACAACTAATGAAAACCCCAAAGTTTCTCAGAAAATTAGGACATTATTTAAGACCAATAAAAAAGTATTTTTAGAAATGTTGGCCAACAGAAAAGTATGAACATGAAAAGTATGAACATGTAGAACACTCAGTACTTAGTTGGGGCTCCTTTTGCTCAGGTGTTCTGAGAGCCCAGATTGCTCTGATAGTGGCCTTCAGCTCTTCTGAAATGTTGGGTCTGGTGTATCACATCTTCCTCTTCACAATACTCCATAGATTTTCTATGGGGTAAAGGTCAGGTGAGTTTGCTGGCCAATTAAGAGCAGGGATGCCATGGTCCTTAATCCAGGTACTGGTAGCCCTGATGCATGCTCAGGTACTGGTAGGTTTAACACTGTGTGCAGGTACCAAGTCCTGTTGGAAAATGAAATCTGCATCTCCATAAAGTTGGTCAGCAGCAGGAAGTTCTCTAAAACTTTCTGGTAGACAGCTGCATTGACCTTGGACCAACACCAGCAGATGACATGGCACCCCAAACCATCACTGTGGAAACCTGGACACTGGACCTCAAGCAACGTGGATTCTGTTCCTCTCCTCTCTTCCTCCAGACCTTGAGGCAGCAAGCACCAGGTGTCTTCAATATTGAACCTTTTCACAATATTCTAATTTTCCGAGATACTGAATTTGTGGTTTTCATTAGTTGTCAGTTATAATCATTAACATTTAAAATAAATAAACATTTGAAATATGTCAGTCTGTGTGTAATGAATGAATATAATATACAAGTTTCACTTTTTGAATGGAATTACTGAAATAAATCAACTTTTTCATTATATTCTAATTCTATGACCAGCACCTGTATGTAAAATTACTTATTTAAGTACTGATAACTTTGTAAATATGGCATTTTACATATTTGTAATTTTTATTTTTTTACATTTCACAGACATATTTATTGTAATTTATTTGAATTCACTTCATAAAACTGGAGTTTGTATAGTAATTCCTCTGAAAACAAGACATTGGGTCTGATGTTCCTTCTGTTGATTGTCCACTAGGTGGCAGCAGGAAGTGCTGTCGCTCAGTGTTGTGCATTAATTGGTGTTCCGTGTCGACTGGACCTGCCACTTTCCTGTAACTACAACTACACAAGCACACAGTGTGAGTCAGACCAGTGCTCTTACCTCTCCACCAGTACCTCTGAGAGATGTCCTCCCAGGTGAGCTGCTGGTTCAGGTGCTCCCCGGTTTCCCTGATGTGCGCCTGCTGGATAAGTTCCTTCCTCCTGCTGTCCTGCAGCACCACCTCCAGCTCCGTGAACTCGTTCTGGCCCTTCTGCCGACGCTGGTACAACAACGTCCCGTTCCTGACAACGTAGCATGCTGCGGCTTTACGGATCTTCCTCTTGGTGTTGCCGGGCGTCCCCGGCGCGTACGGCTCCCGTTCATCCGTCAGGTAGCGGATGATAGCCAAGTAGCTTTCTTCGCACGACATGGTTTTTTTTTTTTTACCCTACCCGCAAATTTTTCACGCTTACCTCGAAGAGGAGAGTCCTCTCCGACTCTTAAAAGAAAAGTGCGATTTTTATATCGCGATTAAGTTCTGATTGTTATGAAACAGAGAAGCCAAAGCGATATTTCAATTTGTTTTTTAAGGTGGAACTGCAGTTCGCAACGGTCGAGTTTTATTCGAACAGACAAAATGGCTGCTGCACAACCGGAAGTGACGTCTGATAGAGCTGCAATATGTAATGAGCAACATCTACCACAAGAGGGCGCAATGTGATTATTTTAGACATTCTTTTTTTCTAAATAAAATTTTACATGAAATACAGTGAACAACAAGCCATAGCACAGATTTATACTCAGATATAAATGTTTAA
The DNA here is from genome assembly GCA_038048925.1 of Garcialebias charrua. Classification (NCBI taxonomy): domain Eukaryota; kingdom Metazoa; phylum Chordata; class Actinopteri; order Cyprinodontiformes; family Rivulidae; genus Garcialebias; species Garcialebias charrua. Next base: position 36,778 of record JBBPBX010022698.1, read on the forward strand.
CTAATCTTCCTGTCATTTTTGTCAGCTGTTAGTGTCACTGAGTAATCTGCTACACAAGCTATTAATTTAGTTATCTTTATGTAGTAAAAGTTGCATACTTTTTTGCAAACTACCCTGCCAACATTAAATATGTTGAAAGATAAAACACATGTATTTCAACCCACTGATAAATGCTCTGGATCATCTTACATGCATGTCCTCAGAATGCCACGTGTCTAAAAAAAAAAATCACGTAAAAGTGAGAAAAGTAACAAATAGGAGAGATGTTCAAGCCTACAACCCTGTGAAATGTTCCTCAGTATATTTGCTCTTTATAAAGTTGTTTTGAAGCCAGTTATTCAATATTTTCCCATTCAAAGGCATCAGCTTCTAATCCTGGAAGGATTTAGTCATGTGTTTGTCTTTCTTTTTTAATGCAAAACTTGTTACCAGAAAATACAGCGTGCCAATGCTCTGTTTCAGCACAAAAAGCATGTACTGTACTACACTGACCTTTACCTTAAAGGTGCAGTCTGCAGTTTCTGTAGTGTAGTCTGTAAGTTTTCTAAAAATATATATTTTTAACATATTTCTTCACTTTGTCACTATCTCCTGACAGACTGATGTTAGACAAAGTAATCCTTGAAAAAACTATAGTCCCCCTCCAGGTGTTACTAAAAGCCAGTGCTGGGCAGTGCTAATCCAAAAATTAGTTCCGCTATTTCTAAAGCACTTATTAATTTATTTAGGTCCGCAATTTCAAAAGCGCTTATGTATTAGCAATGCTAGCGGAAGCTAATGCTAACACGCTAACCGCCATTTTGAACAGGGCAAATGGCGAACTACTTTTTTAAATCCAGCAGATTTGACCATTTCGTGAACCGGTTAAGCTCAGAAAAACCTTGTGCTATAAAGTCAGCTAAGAAATATATTTTTTCTCAGCAAAGAAATAATTGTTTTTTACCGTGTTTTGTTGTAAAGTCCTACGCTTCTGTGGCCGTCGCGGCCGCCATTTTGAACAGGGCAAATGGCGAACTACTTTTTTAAATCCAGCAGATTTGACCATTTCGTGAACCGGTTAAGCTCAGAAAAACCTTGTGCTATAAAGTCAGCTAAGAAATATATTTTTTCTCAGCAAAGAAATAATTGTTTTTACCGTGTTTTGTTGTAAAGTCCTTTGCTTCTGTGGCCGTCGCCATTTTGAAGAGGGCAAATGAGGCGCTGACGCGTCGCGTAGGCCGCTGAGAAACATCCATAAGTTCACCCTCCATGTTAAAAACTCTTCGTCTGACTCTTCGAAAACAAGCAATAAGGCTGCAGAGTAACACACTGGCTGCTAACTGCTATAGAGAGAGCGCTCTCTCTAGCCAAGAGACTGAGGGGGATGCTTTTTTGTCACGGACCACATCCGGCGCTGACAGGATATGGTCTGTTAGCAGTCGTCCGGTTGATTTAAGAGCTCGTAAATAAGTTTTTTCGTTTTTACTGATAGATAATTAGTTATTAGCGGTACTGCATTTTAAATAAAAATAGCGCAAATCCGCTTATGAATTATAAAAGTTAGTCAATCCGCTGTAACGCTGACAAATTGTTTAGGTCAGCTATCAGCGGTTTAGCGCTCCCTGGCGGTCTGGCGCCCACCTTTGCTAAAAGCATTTCTAAAAAGCCACAGTGACCTGCCGTTAACTAGCCAATAAAAACAGAGTTTGTAACCAGCCAATAAAAACAGAGCTTGAATTTGAATCAACCAATAAAAACAGAGCTTGAATTTGAATTTCAGCAGAGCAAGGGGGAGCAGAGCCATATATGGCTCTGAGGGGGAGGGATCAGAATGCTTTCCCTGTTGAAAATTTTTCTAAGTGCTGCGTTCTACAGAAACTGCAGACTGCACCTTTAACTGTCTACCGGTATATATCATATGTGACCTTGAAAAATACAAACAGTTAGCTTATGTTTAAACTTGCATAATACTCATGTTGGTCTATCAGGTCACAAGAGCAGCAAAAATATCTGTTGGAAAGAATTATTAATTTTAGCCACACTGTCACATTTTCGGAGTTACACTGTCTGTGAGAAACTGGGTGACATCATCTGTAGCTCATCCATGTGTTGCATACCAACGCTGACATCGAACACTTGTCAGTGATGTGCTTCACCACAGCTTTCCACACTTACTGAACAAAAGTACCTACTACCAAAATTCACTGCTTTTAATAAAGATCCAGCATGCCTTGACAAAGTTTTACTGCCCACTGGCGTACAGCCAGAGTTTTAAGCTAAGATTGTCTTAATATGCTTAAAAACAAACAGACAAAGATATTTTGGTCAAACCTTGTACTGTACAGTATATGACAGTACTGTATAGACCAGGGCTATTCCACTAAACTGCTCTGGGGGCCTCGGTTTCTGAAAGCCAGCAGCTCAAAGGCCGGACATCCAGCAATTAATGTCATTATGTAAATAAACTATTACAATGATCTGCTAACTTTTAAATTTGTTTATTTTATTGCATTGAATCAGAAATGCAATGAACAGAACCCAAACCCAGAACCAAAAAATATATTTTTTAATGAAGTGGGTCAGATTGAAGTCCGGCCCGTAGGACACCAGTTGCTACAGACCATCTTGTGAGATCTTGTGACGTGTGTTAGTGCTCAGAGTATATCATGGTGATAACTATCAGCTACTATCACAGGAAATTTAGAACAATATCAGTTTGTGTAGGCTGATGTCAATTAGGTGTGGCAGCCATCTTTGCCACTATGCTGCAGGTTTTAGATGTTTCTCTGCTCCAACACACCTAATTTAAATCAGTTGGAGATTAGCATTAACAAATTTGCTAACGGATGGAAAGGATTGATGACGAAAGTTATTGACAAAGTTGTAACGAAAAATACCACACAATGTGTAGTGCTCAGAGTATGTGAGGAGGAGGCTGGTCGAGGAGGAGGATGCTCAGAGTATGTGAGGAGGAGGATGGTCAGAGTATGTGAGGAGGAGGATGCTCAGAGTATGTGAGGAGGAGGATGCTCAGAGTATGTGAGGAGGAGGATGCTCAGAGTATGTGAGGAGGAGGATGCTCAGAGTATGTGAGGAGGAGGATGCTCAGAGTATGTGAGGAGGAGGATGCTCAGAGTATGTGAGGAGGAGGATGCTCAGAGTATGTGAGGAGGAGGATGCTCAGAGTATGTGAGGAGGAGGATGCTCAGAGTATGTGAGGAGGAGGATGCTCAGAGTATGTGAGGAGGAGGATGCTCAGAGTATGTGAGGAGGAGGATGCTCAACTACCACCACACAACATTTTAGCTCAGTTTCTGTAAAACTGGCTGAACTATTGCCTTTTTTGTGTTTAGCTGGTTAACTGTATGTTCATCCAATGATTACTTTCTGTTTCATTAAAATCTGTCCACTGCTTCATGAGATCTTTTGTTAATAGTACAAACAAATACACAGGTGGCTGTGATGACTGTGCACTAGAAAAAAGGAAGTTATTGCAGATATTTCAACATGAATCATCTTTCTTTTACAGAGTATTTTATTTGTAATAATCTAATGTTAAAGTGGCTACTTGTGAATCCTTCAGGTCACCATGGTAACCACACGTGTGTCACTCCCTGACAGCATTTTTAATAACCGACAACCACAAAGCCTAAAAAGTAAGCCTCAAACGTCCTTCTGTGTAAAATCTACAAGTTGTATTGAAAAATAGTCTGACACATAAGTGACAGAAACATCTGGTTGTCGCACGTCAATGGCTTCGTTTCTGCAGTTTATTATTTCGTATGTGACGAGTCTAACTCTTGCTTTGCATTTAACTGAAGAAGTCCTGAGCACAGATACAGTGGAGTACATGAGAGTTTGGACTTTGCTCTCCAGAGAGATTTTAGTGGAAAATGTCAAGATCTATAGTGGTGAGAGACAAACTGGTTGAATGAAGTCATCAGGACACAGCTATGCCAGGTTAGCATGATGCTACCTTAGAGGGTATCACGTCTGTGCTCGGTTGTTCTCATGATCTTGTCATGATCATTGTTGCAGTCTAGAGACAGCGTGGCCAGTCCTGCTTCAAATTCTCAACGACCAAACAACGCAAGTGTACTTGACTGCACAGCGTGAATACATTCCCACCACTGACACCACAATTCAGGACCCTGATGCCACCATGATGTAAACCACCACAACCTTGCTCGTGAAACTGTGTGTTAGTTCAAAATAGGGGTGCAGGGGGAAAAAAATCGATTTTTAAAAAAGAATCTAGATTCTTAGTCCTAGCATTTATTTATTTATTTATTATAAAAAAAATACATTTCTTTTTTAATGAGATGCGTGACGTAAGTCCGAAACGTTGTAAGTCGAGGGCGTCGTAAGTTGAGGACTACCTGTGTGTGTGTATATGTGTATACATATATAATATATA
>JBBPBX010022699.1:0-12260 GCA_038048925.1 Garcialebias charrua
CTGGACCTCATCTGATAACAGACAAAGTGTCCTCAGTCGTCTACGAGATCAAAATCAGCAAAGGCCGCAAAGAGCCAATTGCTAAATGGGTACATCGAAATCAGATCAAACCTTACAAGGCGTTCAATGACTCCACAAAAGACAAAGATCTCACAAACACACCGACTTCATGGGATAATAAGGTCGTCCAAACACAAGTTAGTAAATAAACTAATCAGGTTTAAACTACCGTACTTTCCCACCCTATAAGTCGCATTGTCCAAGTTGAACTTAGAAACGCTAAGCCTAAAACCCACAACAAAAAACTAACCTTAACAACCGTTTAAATCCACGAGATTTAATTTGACCTCGGTCATAAAGTTGAGACCTGTTTTTCTTGTGTGTTGCACTTTGGAATCTGACGACAGGAGTGTGTCGAAGCAGTGAAACGTTTGTTTCCTTGTTGTTTAGTCATTACTGTTGTCATTAGTTGAGATACTGTTTGTTTCTGAACACTCCCAGCCAAAAAGGTTTTGTATTAACATGGGTTAATGAATGATATGGATTTAACTATGCCAACATGCAGTTCGTTTTGTTAAAACCCAATCGTCGAAGAGTCAATGTAGTTTAAAGCTACTTAAGGTACAATAAACTACACTGGTCTCATAATTTCTAAATTGAACCGATTCGATCGTTTCTATTCTAGATTGTCTATTTATTTTGATGAGTCTCGCCATAGACTTCAAAATTTATTAGGAATACCAAATCCTACGTCGTTCGTCTAAAAGACAACAGACATTTAGATCAAACTATATTTCATTTTTATTTTAGTTTAACCTAAACTAAGTAATGAATGGAGGAATAGTTTGGAATTAGAGGCCTTCGTTACAGAAGCCCTCCAAAATTTTATAGGTATAGATCCCTATATCTAATTTACAGCATTGATCCACCCCTTAATTGGTAAGTGTAGCTGTTCTAAACCATGATAGCTTACATACCAGGTGCATATAGGTAAGGCTTAATGTAAAATCCCAATCATAAGCCCACCTTAAAAAACCACATAATTGCATGACACATAGAACCAGAGTGGCACTGACTGGAAACCAACCAGCCAACAACCTTCGATGTGGGGACCTGCAGCTCCAACGCTTGGTCTTCAACCTTCGTCCAAGGGCCGCCTCCTCTGCGTCAATCGAGGGATCCCCTCTACATGCTGATTATGAAAACAATTGGTGCTGATCAATCAACAAAGCTAATCGTTGTGGAATTACTGCTATGGAATTACCGCTGTGGATTATAAGACTTTGTTTCCCAAAGGATCACAGACTTTGTTTTCCAAGAGTTAACAGACTTTGTTTTCCGAAGGATTAAAAGCTTTTCGCAATGGGATTACCTCTGAACAGTATGGAATTTCCAAAACTTTATGGGATTATAATTTTTGATTTTTCTTTTCCACTTGCTGGATTACTTCAAGATCAAAGACAGTTCAAGGTTTCCTTTCGTGTTGGACCCCATCCCCAAGGACTGGCGATGGCTTCCAAAAGGGGGGAGATGTAATGGACCTACCCAGGGTCAAATTAAGGTCTTTGAACTGTCCAGTGATGACCTTTACTGACCTCTCAGTAAAGCAAGACATTTACTACAAAATCATTCATTTAGCTATAATCTGATAAATATAGTCACCAAAAGAGACTATTTCTATCTTTGATTTTATCCTAATGTGATCAAAAGAATAACTTTTGTCATTTTCATGATGTGCGCTTTTAAGCTGTGTTATTCTGTGAGAGTTAAACTATGTTCACTGCTATGTTAAAGGTGAAATTGCGGGTCACAGAGACCCGACTGTTTTGTTTAGAAATAAGAAGACAGTTTAATCCGTTGTTTTTCATGAACAAGGCTCCAGCTGCTCTGTCTTTTCCTAAACAATTTCCCTCTGCTGCTGTACTTGGGTTACAGATCAGGGTACAGCTGTGACGTTCTGTTTTTCACCTTTCTTTTTTTCTTTTTCTGTTTCACAACCCGCACCCTTACTGCTTTATTGTCCTCTGAAGACTCAGAGTCAGAGGACTTTCTGCTTTTCTGCTTTCCTGTTTCCTTTTCCTGTTTCACAACGCGCACCCTCACTGCTTCATTGTCCTCTGAAAACTCAGAATCAGAGGAGACCTTCGCCACTCTGGTGGTCTTATGTTTGTTCCTGACCATCTGTTCAGGTTCACACGGCGGTGCAGAAGGAACAACAGAAGTTTGAAGCACATCCCTTAATGCCTGGGTCAAATGTTCAACATTAAATCTGGCACACTGGACTTTCAACCCCTTTATCTGACATCGCTTGTTTAACTCCTCTGTTGGTAATCCATCGATCTCAGATAGTGGAACCCCGGACTGTATCAAAGCTTTCCATAAAGCAGAACGAGTTGGTCCCCGTGCATTAAAACCATACTCCTGTTTTTCTACCTTTTCTGTTCTCCAATCTCCCAATGTTCCTAACTCCATGATTCGACTACGAATCTCAGACATAGGAACCTCTGGTGCACCAAGCATTACTGTCAGGATTGCGGCGCGATAGTGTACAGGGGCTGTTCTTATCAGCTGATCCCTCACAGCCTTTGGAATAGGTAACAGCTGATACTGATCCACAGCAGCAACAGTTAAAGCATCCCTTACACACAATCGAACCAATCTCTGTCCACACTCCCGAAGCGTGACCCATTGTCCTGTTATCTCTGGCCAGTCAGTGAGAGCTGGATAAGCTTGGCGAACAGCTTCAGCATAAACATCAAATAGAGATCTAGAATCGTTCCCTAAATCTCTCACTTCTCTGCGGAAATCAGTATTCACTGTAGCTTCTGTGGACAACCCAGCAAAAGACATCCCATCTTTGGCATCTATTTCCACCTGAGCCGCACCTTCCTCAATTAATCTTGATAACCACACATCTGTATGTTCTCCTGGCTGCTGACGGAGCCTCCTGGACAAATAAGCTATTTCCTCCTGAGTGTAATCTTCAGTTATCATTCTAAGCTCAGGCTGCGGTTGATCCTGTGGAACAGCATCCATAACTTGTACACCATTCTCATAAACAAAGTGACCATCTGCGTCTACTCTTGCTTGTAAAACATCTGGTCTCACTATCTGTTCCTGCCTTCTCCGCTGCACTGGTTTCACACTTTTACTGCGGGATAAGGAGCATAATGAGGTAGTGGACTCTTCTTCTTCATCATCACTTACATTATCTCCCCACAAATCTCCGTTCCAGCTAGAGGGATTCCATCCCGTACCTAACCCAGCTACAAAAGCCCGTACTCTTTTGGGTGATACAGACCGTTTCGTCTTCTCTTCTTTTCTCTTTTTAACATGGACACCTGAGCCACTGCTTCCTCAGCAATCCGGGCCATGTTTTCTAGCTGTGTGGTTAACAACTGCACATGCTGACGCTGTAATGAAGAGGTCAACTCGGCTTCTTCTAGTGCCTTTTTCTGTTTCAAAACTTCTGTTTGAATCTGTTGATTTATTTCATTCTACCGTTTCCAGGCAACGGCACAAATCCACAAACGTCGTTGCAGCCCTTCTACAGGCGCTTTCACTTTTACGTCTACTGCTCGTAGAACCTCTAACAAAATCTCAGGATCTCCATCTCGCAGAGACCCTTCCCAAGACTCGCAACATCCTGCTCCATCTCTCAAGCACAATGCTATGGACTGATAACAGGGTATTTCCCATCCTGGTAGTATTTCAGTCCTGTCCTGTGTCTTATCTCCCTTCGCTGATTTTCTCTTGAACATTCTTTTGAGCATTATGTAGTCTCTCTTTATGATCCTGCCGACAACGCCAAAAATGTTCTATGAAATATTATTTTATAAATATTTTATGAATTTTTATTCATAAATGTTTTATGAAATATTATTTATGCAGAATCGAGAGAGATAGGCAGATATCCTCAAAAGAATATCACAGCTCAAGAGACTTCACAGGAAACTATTTTCTGTTTAAAAACAAATGTTCTTTATTTTAACCACAGAAAATCAAATAGCAAGCAAGACAGAAAACAAACAAGTAACACACTTACATACAATGATTAATGCTTAAACAAAGATTTCTTACCATTTGACAATGTGGATTGGGAGAGCCGTTTCAATCCCGAGGCAGAATTAGCATTAAACAAACACGGACGATTACTTTCATCGCCAGTAGACTCTCAACTCTGGGAGCTCAAGCCTGCTTCTTTTTATCCCTTCAGATAAGGATTTGCTTGTGAAACAGAGTTTGGCCAGGCTCTTTCCACAAGCAATGCACTATCTTCAGGAACTAAACTAACAAAGCTCCGGAGATGACTTGATCAATACTGACTATTCTTATGGTGATGAAATCAGCACAGTTTAACTTCTTATCTCCCAGCTCCCCGGTAGTGACACACAGGAAAATCACACACACATGTCTGGATGTTTCAAACTTTTCTTAGACTGATCAGAGAACAAACTTATTTATTCATTATTCAAGCTGATTGGCTGGGAGGGGCTTATAAGGTACAAGTTCCGCCTGCTGAACACGCAAGTAAGGTCAGAACAGAGGTGTTGGTCTGGTGATTGGTGGTGTTGCTCTCCAGCCTCGCTTCTTATTATTTTCCTATGTGGATATTGCAGTGGTTCCCAACCCTAGTCCTTGAGGAACACCATCCTGCATGTTTTTGTTGTTTCTCTGCTTTGACACATCTGATTTGAATGAGTGATTAACAGGCTTCTGCAGAATTTGATGAAGCTGAATCTGGTGTGTTTGAGCAGGGAAACAACTAAAACATGCAGGATGGTGACATGGTGTTCCTCAAGGACCAAGGTTGGGAACCACTGAGATTCTATTGCACCTTGTCACTAACTTGTTGAGCTGATTGCTTTTGAGACTTGGCGTTACTGGCGGTCATCGTTTTCTTGATTTTTGGTTGTAGGGTTAGCTCTTGGACCATAGAGCGAGCGGCTTGAATGAGGCGGTCAACGGCTGACTGGTTCGAGGCTTCTCTCTTTGTTATGTTTTAGCCAGGGCTCTTAGTTTTGCTATCATGTTCAGATGATTGATGATTAAAGTTTCTGTTTTTTTCTTCTTCTGTGAAATAAGCATCTGAACTGTAGCTGCTTCAGTCAGAATGGGCAGAGATCCAATTCAATCAAGTCAAGAAAACGAGAATCCAACATATTCATGAGTTTCCTTTGTTTTCTCATTCGCTGAATATGTTTGAAGATGTGTTTGCAATAAGTCTCCTCTGTAAACAGCCAATCAGAAGCCAGAAAAGACATGCCAAATGGTGAAAAAAAAAAAAAAATGAAGCTCTGCCCTGCTCTTAAGATCTGCAGAGTTTTAGAGAAGATTAATATTAAAACTTGTTATAAATGTCCTGCAGTGGCTCCATAAGGCCACCATATGTTTCCTGGCTGTCAGGACGAAGTGCCCAATGGAGCAGATTAATCTCTGGTGTGTGGAGCGCTAAAGTCTGGGTCCTTTGGTATGAATTTTCCCAAAATGTTATGCTATGGCATGTTATATAATGTTTACACTCTTTAAAAGTGTAGAGATTCTGCTTTTTTTCTGCATCCACTAACATGCCTTACAGCTCCGGAGTGGCAGAGCGGAGCCAATTTCCCAGTCTGCTGCTGAGAATCCTCAGTATTTAAGGCTGCCTGGACCAATTAAACTCTGCTGGAACATTGTCCAGTAAATAGTAAATGGTCTGTACTTATACAGCGCATTTCTATCTTATCAAGATACTCAAAGCGCTTTACACTACAATCTGTGTCCTCATTTACCCATTTATACAGCACTCCACTAGATCTCTACAAAGACTAATCAGTGCTTTATCACATTCGTACACCAATGGGACACACATAATGGACAATGAGGGGTTCAGTGTCTTGCCCAGAAACATTTAAGCATGTGACTGCTGGTAAAATTGAACCGCCAAATCTCTCATTGGAGGATGGCTGCTCTAACCACTCAGCCACAGCCTCCTCAACATTACCGGTACAACAACCAGTATTGGTACTTTTCCGGCCCTGGTGTGATCTTGGGGCGGCCGTGGTGTAGTGGTAAGGGGAGTCGTCTCCCGATCGGAAAGTTGGCGGTTCGACTCCCGGGACCCGCACCATGTGTCGTTGTGTCCTTGGGCAAGACACTTAACCCTGAGTTGCTCCCGGTAGGACTGGAAAGCACCTTGCATGGTAGTCTGCCGCCACCGGTTTATGAATGTGTGTAGCATTCAATATATGTGTAGCACTTTGAGATTTTCAGTAATGAAAAGTGCGTTATAAATTGAATTAATTATTATTATTATTATTATTATTATAATTAACTGCCATCTACAACCAACAACAAAAAAGTGCCACTAAACATCTTGGCATCCATCCCTGAGGTTTGACTTGCCACTCTCTTCCTCCTTCACCACTTATCTGGTCACTTTGATCTTCTCTACCATTCTGGAATTCCCTGGACCTCTCTCTCCTACCTGCAAACCAAGAAATAGACAAGTAAGCTCCCAATCTTCTCTCTGAGTAACCACAGACTCTTCAGTAATTACCATATACTGTACAGGGAGTCCGCGATTTACGGCGCCCTCAACCTACGGCAACTCGGACTTACGGCATAAATCATAATTAATAAAAATATGAAATTAAAAACTTAAAAAAAAATGTTCTTTATTTCAAGTGTACAACACTTTGTTACAGCTGTGGTTGTTTTAAATGGCTTTATAAATAAAGTATTATTATTAAAATTATTATTTTTATTATTTTTTAGCCGAATTACGCAGTTTCCTGTAGTTTCCGGTACTTTCCGGTCACAATGTTTTTAGCTTCTGTTAGCTCTAGCCAAACTGTGTTGGTTCAGAGATTGCTCTGCGTGGACACATGCACTTCAGCTGAACGGCGGTTTTGCGGAGAGACAGATAGACAAAGTACAAAGACACTGTGGAACGCGTGAAGCATTAGACAGCTTAATGTGACCGGACAATCACCACCTAACATGCTAACGTTAGCTCCACCGGAGTCTCCTGCCTGGACAGCAGCCGGCTACGGACCGTGTCATTCAGAGAGGTTGCTTCGCGCGGACAAATTACCTCCAGCTGAACGGGGGTTTGTGGTTGGATGGATATACGAAGGGAAAAGACGCTGTGGAACGCGTGAAGCATTAGACAGCTTAATGTGACCGGACAACCACCACCTAACATGCTAACGTTAGCTCCACCGGAGACAGGACCCGACAGGCCGCGGAGACGCCTGCTGCAGCCGTTAGCTCGCCTGATGTCTGCCTTTTAGCCTCAGATGTTTGATGGACACCGAACTAACATGCTAAAACACGGAGAAAGCTGCGCAGCCTTTTTGGAGGGATGACACAGAGCTAACGGAGGGCTAACGTGCACAGCTATGGAGGTGCAGGTGCTAATGCTAACGCGGCGCAGAGCCTGCTGGACGGAGAAAGGGCTCCAAGTAAGTTATTAAATATTTTTTCCTTCATGATTGCTCCAGATGCATGGAGTTAACATGCTAACAGTCCTTCCTGTAAACAGTTTGGACCGTGTGGAGCAGCACGAAGCTGCGGAGCTCGGACGTGCAAGAGCTAACATGCTAAAAGACGAAGACAGGCTTGACCAGCTCAAAGTAAGAAATGTTTTTTATCCAAATGTATGTGTTTATTGATAATTATGTACTACACTGTGTTAGGATAGGCAAAGTGCTTGGTAACTGTACAGTACTGTACATGTACTAAAAAAAAACAGTGGCGGCTCGGGTGGTCCCCGACTTACGTCAAAATTGGGTTACGAACGGCCTGTAGGTCCGGAACTCGTTCGTAAGTCGCAGACTCCCTGTATCCTCTCCTGCAGCTACCTCCTGTGTTCCTGTTATCCACTTTTTACAAATAAACACTTGGCTTTTAATACTGCCTTCAGCTCTCATGTCTCCGTCTAAACTCCGGGTATCTTGTTGTTTTTACAAACATGATAAAACTTCATTTAGGCAAGGCCCTAAGGTACTTTTACAGCACTCTGTTCAGTGTTTTCATCATGTTTGTGTTTTGTTGTCCACTGATAAAGTTTGCAAGAAGACGTTGCACAACAATCTGTGTATGGTAGAAAGTTTGATCATAACTGTCCCTTGGACCAGTGGTGTCAGAGTTGGGGACTCTGAGAACATGAAGGAACTCAAAACAAAACGCAGATCTGCTGTAAAACGTCTTTAGAACCCCTGAACCTGAATCTGAGAATTCAATTAAGTTCAAAAATACTAAATTATAGTAATCCCAAAGGGAAATTAAGTGTTGTCATAGCTCATTAACCTGGTTTCATTCAAAAGTTGTTATAAATGCTGATAGATGTGGGCAGGAAGGATCTCCTGCAACAAATCTGAAGAAGCTGGCCACATATACCGATCCGTCCACACGGATCCAGCTTGCTGTCAGATCCGGTGAGCCTCTCGGTCATCCTGGGCAGCAGGACTACCGGAGTTATGGTCACTCCTCTCAGCAGTCTGCCGAGCTCCTAGTTGCCACGGGCAGACAGCCAAAGGTAATGGGGGATGAATTCTCCAGTTGTCACAAGCCTAGTTTCCCACCAGCTCCAGGATCTCGGCAGTCAGGTACTCAAGCATCTCCGCCAGGTTGATGGAAATTCGTCCACGGTGCCTCCTTTTCAACTTATTTGGGATTTGGGGCTGTAGCTGAGATGTTGTTGTTAATCAGCTGCTCCTGGTTCTTAAAAAAAAAAAAAAACTTTGTTGCTATGGTTACGCATCATAAAAACGCCCAAAAGTTAAAAAAAAGTTTCTGTAAAAATCCTTCCAGCTACACAGCATCCGATACCAGAGGAAACATTCAACTGAAAAAAGTGATCTACATCCAGAAAAAAAAGGAATTACAGTTTTCAAAAGCAACTCAGAATGAATGTAACAGAACAACTCAAACATAGGCACCCCGAGCGGCACAATTCTAGAACATTGATCTAGAAGGATATTAAAGGTTCTAGGAGGTTCTTGATCTAGGAGGAGGTTATTTAGAAGGTTAAAGTTGAAAAACCTCTGCAAGTGTGCGAACGCCATGTCATGAAGTTGGCACAGAGCTGTGCACATTTCCACTGTCAGTTCATTATAAATGTAAATTTAGCGTGGAAAATGACTTCCACCACTTTCTTCTATAAGTCCCCTGGCATTTAAACATATCTGCTGCTCTGCTTTCAGTGCTTTAAACTCCCAAACATTTGCAGATTACAGTCCGACTCCACAACCAGCCAGTAATGGGAGGACGCTGTTTTGCTGCAGTCTAAAAAATGTAACATTTTTGCTTCTGAAGTGAAATTCAGAGCTCCGATGGAGCTCAGGCTCATGAAAGCCAACTTTGATCTCACATTCATCTCTGCTGTCGTGCCCACACTTAACTGCAAACAACACAGAACACAACCTGACAATGAATGTGCAGTGTAATTGGTGTACCTTTTTGTCATCACATGAATTATTCATCACTAGATGTTGCATCTCCATGTTGTACTTACCTCGTCTGAAACGGTTCAAGGAGAGATTTATCACTTTGCCTGCTGTCAAATGAGAATATATTAAAGTACGGTTTGTGGATCGCTTCTAAGATAAGTGCCACATTTATAAAGCCCCTGGAGAGATGATGACAGCTGATAATTTGACTTCCTCATATCTGCCCCGATGCTGACTTGGACTCTGGTTTTGCTAAATGCATGATATTAAATTTGATACACTTTTCTGTTTAAGAGAAAAACACAAAGGGAAAGTGTTTTGGAACTGAACAGGGATTCGTCTTACAGCTGTTCCCTCTTCAGGTGTGTCCACAGCGAGTCATCCTCCTCTATCTCAATCTGTCCTCTGTGTCCTCTGTCCTCACGCCAACTACCTCTGTCTTCTCTAACTGCATCCATATTTCTCTTCTTCATCTTTCTGGTAGCTTCATTTCTAACATCCTTCTACCATTATGCCCACTGTCCCTCCGCTGGACATGTCCAAACCAATGTCCCTCCTCTGGACATGCCCAAACCATCTCAGTCTGGTCTCTCTAACGTTATCTCCAAGTTGTTCAACCTGTGCTGTACCTCGGATGATCTCATTACTAATATTATCCATCCTTGCCACTGATCAGCATCATTTCTGTCACTTCCAGTTCTGTCTCCTGTCTTTTTGTCCATGTCTCTGTCTCCAGACTATACAACATAGCTGGTCTCACCACTGTCTTGTAAACTTTTCCTTTGACCTTTGTTGCCATCATTTTTATTACAAATCACTCCTGAAAATTTTCTCCATCCACTCCATCCTGCCTGGACTCTCTTCTTCACCTCTTTACCACACTCCCCATTTTCCTGGACAGTGTACCCCCAAGTCCTTGAAGTCCTGCACCTTTGTGGCCTCTGCTCCTTGTAGCCTCACTGTTCCACCTCCTCCCTCTCATTCACACACATGTACTCTGTCTTACGATGGCTGACTTTCATTTGTCTTCTTTCCAGGAAGTGCATGAATTTTGAAAATGAAAATGTAAATCTGGAAAGATTGAGTTTAGAACAGACGGTGTGAATTAAGTGACTCATCAAAAAATCCTATAAGTGCCATAAGGCATTCTTTAAGTAAATACATACTTTTATTGTGTACATGCTGAGTCAGCATTCACATTAGCTTTGTGTGTTTATATATGTGTTTTGGAATCTAACTACAGTACGTCTGTCTCCTTTGTGCTGTTTCAGTTATCCATATTTAAAAATGTTTAGCTCATCTGGGTGCCATGATGTTTGGTTTTTGTAACTTGTTTACTTTTCCATCCATCCATCCATCCATCCATCCATCTTCTTCCGCTTATCCGGGGTCGGGTCGAGGTGAAGCTGCACCCCTAATTGAGACCAGGAGAAGCAAAAAAAGAAGATGAATGAAAAGACAACGCAGGGTTCAAGTTTTGTGGCTCCACTCCAGATCAGAGTTCAAAACAGGAGGTGTTGGCAGAAAGTCATTTATCCAAGTTTGTAAAATTATATTTCTGTATGTGTGGTTCTCCACAGGGCTACAGGAAGCCAAACTTTAAAGACCTTGCTGCAGATCAGTCCCGGTACCAGCGCTGGCTGATGAAAAACAAAACCAAGGCCTTTTACACACCAGTGTTTGCTGAGGACCTGAGACAGGGCTCTCTGTACCTGCTCCAGGTAGGAAACCGGCTCCACAACTTCACTGTCAGTATGCAGTTTTATTATTCAAAACACCGCTGAACTCTGTGCTGTTTGAGTTAGTATGCTAATGGCACAGGTTTCCCAATAGCTCAGCACAGGAAATGTTTTATTTTGCCTGCCTGAACAGATCTTATTACATAAGTAAAAACATTTGAAGTTTTCCACAAAATGCCTCAGATTGTTATAATTCATGCTGGGATTTTCAAACTCCAGTGTCACTACTGAGATTTGTTGGTCTAAATCTTATTTTATTAACATTGTCCAAGAGTTATCTTGGGTCAATGGTTCACGGTCCTTGAATCCCAAAAGTGTCAAAACCGCAGTGTTCATTGTGTTTACTCTGGATTTTTTCTTCTAGATCTCCAGTATTTGAAAATACAAACATGTCATCAATGCATTAAGTCTTTTTAGCTTAAAAAAACAGCACTGCCTCATTAAAACCATATGACAATGTAGCAAGTCTTTATGATTTCCATTATTATGAGTGCTTTTTTAAGTCAGAATTGAATATACAAGGGCTTAAAGACCATGTAAAGTGAAATTAAATGTGTGTTTTTAGTTTGTCACATGGCATAAATATGTGTTATTAATCACCCATTTAAATCTGACTGATTAAAAACATTGTTTACCTTATAAAATTAAGTCTCAAAAATCATGAAAAAACCTTATTTTCTCTTGGTCTGGAACGCTAGGGGCGTGTCAGTGCGTGGGCGTGGTTTCAGGCAGCTGCGCTGGTCCTGCTCGTGTCCCACAGTGGAGAGGCACTGAGGCAGACAGCAGAGCCAGTAAACCTGCTCTGTTTTTATCCGAGTTCTGTCTGTAACAGCAGCTACTTTTTCCAAGAGTTACGCTGTTTTTGTAAATAGTTTTCTTGTGTGTTTTTAATCTGGAATGAATTTAAAAAAAAAAAAAAAAAGAGTTGCACCATGCGGGATTTGAACCCGTGGGCTTTGGGACGGAAGGCAAGCGCTCTAACCATTGTCCCAACCAGGCATTACAGATACTCAGCATAAAACGACGCAGTATAAAAACATGTTATGATTTGTACGGGTGCCCTGACCATTGCGACATCCAGGGAAGA
>JBBPBX010022699.1:14853-30781 GCA_038048925.1 Garcialebias charrua
AAAATATCTTGTTGGATTTTGTCAAGGTTTCAAGTTTAGCTGGGTTGTTGCAAACTTCAACTTTTCTGGCAACCAGGATTGTTTAACAAATTCTGAACCTAATGTATTCCATGTGTCCTCTGTAAGCTACCAATATTATAGCAGTTTTACCAAGTCCTTGTGTTTTTCTCTCTTTCCATCTGTCCAGACGAGCTCTTATCCTCCCAGGAGAAGTCTTCTGGAACGAAGGATGTGATTGTTTCCATTGATACCAGTAAAGACTCTGATGCTGACTCATCCAAGCCGTCTTCCAAGGCCACCAGCCTTCAGAACAGTCCGGCTGTACATAAAGGTTAGCCAGGATCACATCAAGCTACAGTATTGTTAATTTAGCAGTAGGGTTGTGTTTTAAAACACAAACCATATTTGGTCCTTATTTGCATGTGTGCTAGTTGAGTTTGTTAGTGTGTCTGTTCAGAGGAAGGCTAGTTTAACTGTATTTTGTGACAGCCCTGTTTAACCAATCAATGGCTTCCTCCATTTTGTCCCACTGACAGGAACTCACTCGGAGACCTTTAACCTTAGTTTTCCCACTGGACCCAGTTTTAGTCCACAGATGTTTTTCGGCCACACTGTGTGTGTTCGTGTGTGTATGAAAAAAGAGAAATCCTCATGTATTGTTGCCATTTACACAAAGAAAACAAGCAAACAGCTGTTCTCCTTTTGAGAGAAATGTTGACCCAAACACTTCCAACTGCAGGAGAAGCATCATGCTGTGCCTGAAGCTAAAACAAACACATACAACTTGCTAAAAAAATGCATGTGTAGTTAATTTAATCACATTATAACAGCATTAGCAGTTTTCTAAGAAAGATACAAGAAGTTGCTAATATGATCTCCTTTAAATATACCTGGTGTTAATCTGTACAGAAACTGGGTGTTCGCCATATGTTCTGCTTCAGTGAAAATAGAAGAAATGATGTGATTAAGATGAATCCCTCTGAATCCTCTTAGTGTCCCACCTGAACGGTCATCAGCTCCTCTTTAGGCAGAGTTACCTTAAACCTCAATCGCCCTCTTTTCCTATGTGACACTTTCAGTTTAATCCAAGCACAACCTCAGTGGAGTAGTAGAGTCTGGAGATTTGGAAGATATTCATGAACAGATTCAATGCTCTTACATGTCCATGATGGGTGCTTACTGAAGACCAGCAGAAAGCAGTTTGATTTAACTAGACAGCCCTGGCTCAGTCACTGGTTCAGGTTTTTATTGTTCTGGTCAGGCATGAGAAATTTTCCAGCAACCAGGGAGACAAAGAGGAGCTTTGTGTTTTTTGAAACGTCACATGAGCAGAGTTTCCTGTTTACTCCATGACACTGAGTGACAGCCTGAAATTACACAGCTCTTTTGGAGATAAAGAAGTGTAATATTTTCTGTTTTACTCATTCAACATTTATTTAGTCAGGTTAATCTCATTGAGCCTCAAGGACTCATTTACAAGAGAGACCTGTCTACAAACTAAAGAATGATGACAACAGCAACAGTAGAATTTCCTTGAACAATCAACAATAGACAACCATAAGAGAGAAATACAGATTTTTTTTAACAAGTTAAAACAAAGATATCGAAGTAGCAAAAACAGACAGATCACAAGGCAGATGTAGAAAATCAAAAACGGGAACATATCTGCATTGGTTTTTGCCAGGATTCCAACAGATTCTTAAAACCATTTAGAGAGGTCAAGGCCGAGAGCTTCAGATCTTTTTGTAAAGCCTGGACTACACCTCAGCGTACATGAAGTACGCCACTGTACGTGCGCATTGTGCGTATGTTTTCGCTGCTATAGCTATCAGCTTTCAAACGCTCGCGTTCTCGCTCCAGATCCTTGTTGTAATATGAGCAGCTGCGCGCGGAGGGGACTTGAACTGAGCTCGCTGATTGGTCACTTGCTGACACGCCTACTGAAATGATTGACAGCTTTCAGTCAGCTCTTTAAGTGAAACCTCGAGAATGCATCATGAGCAGCTCGCTGAAGACTTCTGCGGTGTTCTGATGCGGTGTTTCTACTATATATGTTATAAAAAGTTATCTCAGAAATAAAAATAATAACAGGGAGCGCTTTTCCTGCAGCACACAGTCCACCAGGGAATATTTAAAACATCGCGCACCCAGGTAGGACCTGAATTCATTCATTTCAGTCATCGAGTGAACGGAGGAAGAAGCGGTTACTTGACTTTAGGCAAAAAAACAAAAGAAAAGGCCCGATCAGCGATAAAGAAGGGGAATTTATTTCATTTGTGTAACATACAAAACAGTCCGGCGCCGGGGAAGTTTATGGTCAGACACCGCGCAAGCGTCCGCGGTCGTAAAAAAAAAGCTTTGCGCGTACATGCCCTGAGGGGCTACGCGGGGCTACGCTTTTGCCTTGACGTACGTACGTGGCGTATAGGCATACTCCATGTACGCTCAGGTATATTTCGCCCTTAAGATGTTCCAGGAAGCAGGAGCAGAGTAGGAGAAGGCCCTTTTGCCAAGTTCAGTTCTCACTGACGGAACACTGCAGGTACCGTATTTTCAGGTGTGTAGGTCGCACCTTTTAATGTTTTTTTCAAGGCCTGCGACCTATACACCAGTGCGACCTATTTATGGAATTTTCCCCATATTTTTAGACCAATTTTTGGCTCAGTTATGACCGTTTTTCACTTTGGCAAAAAAAAAAACTTTCGGCCGCTAGGGGCGCGGTGCAGTACCAGTTTCGGCCGCTAGGGGACACTTCCAGAGGAGTACACCGACAGTTTCCAGCTCATGTGTCCGAAAAAAAGCTCCTCTGCTCGGACTGACTCTGTTGGCCTCCTGGTCTGGAGGTAACTTCTTTTAGCTCTGTGTTTGTTAGCTGTTTGTTTGCAAGATAAGTCAAGAACCATTCAGCAGATTTTTCTGAAACTTACAGAATGTAATCACTGTATGGACGTTTACAAGTGAGTAGCTTTATTAGATTGAGATAAAAAAAATATTAGCGGTTAGCTTCAGTTAGCTTCTGTTTTTAGCATTGGTTTTATTTCTGTTTACGTTATAAATAGCTTCGAAACCACTCGGTGTATATTTTTTCTGCTTACAGAGTGTAATTATATGAGCTTTAATGTACTAACTGTTGGCCTGGATGAAACATTTGAGATAAAATTGATTTTTTTATTCGTGTTTTGAGAGACGGACTCTTCTGTTAGCATTGGTTTTATTTCTGTTTACGTTATAAATAGCTTCGAAACCACTCGGTGTATATTTTTTCTGCTTACAGAGTGTAATTATATGAGCTTTAATGTACTAACTGTTGGCCTGGATGAAACATTTGAGATAAAATTCAATTTTTTTATTCGTGTTTTGAGAGACGGACTCTTCTGTTAGCATTCGTTTTATTTCCGTGTATATTTGAGCAAATAGCTAATAAACCACTCGGCTAATAAACCACTAACCCTTGTGCTATAATGTCAGCTATAATTTTTAGCAAACAATTGTTTTTACTGTGTTAATTTTCTTAAAAGCCTTGAGTGCCCTCCTGTGGCAGACATTAGCAGCAGAGCTAAACACTCGGTCCATATTGCCGGGTTGTCTCAGCGGTGACGCGTCACGTCAGCGGTGGATGACACGTTACGTCGGCGGTGACGTAGGTGCGACCTATACACCGGTGCAACCTATTTCAGGATTTTTCCACATTTTTGGCAATAATTGGACAATGCGACCTATACACAGGTGCGACCTATACACCGGGAAATACGGTAATCATGTCCTGAAAGCGCACGCTGTAGCTGCACTCACGCAAAAACATGTAGGAGGAGATGTATGAGGGCAGCAGACCAAGAAGTGATTTAAAGATGAAAATGTACCAGTGGAAGAGTCTGCGTGAGGTTAATGATGACCAGTTAACCAGTGAATACAGGGTGCAGTGGTGGGTACGATAATCACAGCCAGTTATGAATCTTAGTGCACCATGATAGACAGCATCCAACATCTGCAGGGTGCTTGTAGGAGCATTCATGTAGATAATGTCACCGTAGTCAATGGAGGGAAGGAAAGTCACAGATTTACTGTCTTTCTCTTGATTACAGAGAATCACATCAACATTTCACATAAAGATGTTTTTTTCTCCTTTTTTACTTTATTTTTCCCAGATGACGATGACGATGGCAAAGCTACAACTCAGCCCTTGTTGAAAAAAGGCAGGAGATCCATTTCATTCGCTTGTGTTAAACTCCTTTTTCTCTTCCTGCTTTTTACTCATTTCTCGCTCTGTTTTTTTTTTTTTTACTCTTGCCTTCTGTCACCTCATTTTTCTCTGTATATTTTAAATTCTTCTTGTACTAACATACTGTCCCTGCACCCCGCTGTCTCTGTCTTGTGTCTCTCCTCTGTCTGTTCTGTGTTTCCGGCCTGCTAGCTGCTTGGACGGGGAATAACATCCAGTCTTTTCATCTTTCTCTTGCTTTTCCTTTTAACAGTCTCTAGCTTCGAGCTGAAGCTAAGTCTCTGGCGTTCTGTATTTGATAGTGCCTTCAGTAGTTTCTGTTTGAGTGGTGATATCCATCTTATTTATTTTAGTTTGTTCACTGCTTCTCTTTGTAGAGGTGATGATCTTTTATAGCTTTCTTTTCCAGGATGAAAACTGCTGTCCTGTTTTCATGTTTCAAACACATCACAGCTTCTCTGTTTGTGTGCTCTTAAGTATTAAGTGTTTCTCCTGTGTGTGTTTTGCAGCTTAAAAACAAATGTAACTCTTTCTTGCTCAAAAGAAAGGAAAAAAGTAACATATGTTCTTGTTTTGATTAACGGTCAACAAAACTCACAAATGTACAGTTGACTTCAGCTGAATAACTTCAGACATGTTTCATGACTTGTTGCTGTGTACATTGCTGGCATTTAAAAAAAAATAATCTAATAATAACCTTTTCACACTCTGGGACTCACTGCTCTTTAATAATAATAATAAGGTGTATGTATTGTCATCATTGTATGTTCCCATACAATGGCAAAATTGACCCCCTAACTCAAGTAGTTTAAGTGAAGATTGATGCTACAATGAAAACAATAGATTTGATCAACATCATCAAATAGCCCATATGAGAGGGCTCATTTTTTAAACCTTCTAGTAATATAATAGTCATTAGTTTTCCGTCAGTTTTTGTATTTTTTCATGGACAAAAGTCCTCCCAGTTTACTTGTTCCCTTCATGAAAATAATATCCATCCATCCATCCATCCGTGATTATTGTGAGTGCTGGGCAGCGCTAATCCAAAAATTAGTTCCGCTATTTCTAAAGCACTAATTAATTTATTTAGGTCCGCAATTTCAAAAGCACTAATGTCTTATGAAAATTAGGGGAAGCTAAATTCTAAACCGCTAATTCTAAAATAAAAAACACCATCAGACAAGAAGCAAGTTTTAAGTTGTTTGTATTGTATAGACTTAGGAAGGTATTTATAATAATATTGTTTGTAATAATAATCATTTTCTTTGAGTATAACCAATAGACAGGAAGGTATTTATAATAATATTGTTTGTAATAATAATCATGTTCTTGGTTATACTCAAACAAAACAGACCCTGATTACACCCAAGAGTTCTTTTTTTTCTATTTTAAATCAGTTCTTGAATCCCGGATGATTAAAGGTCCATCAATCAATAATCTGGTAGTTTGTAGTTCATGATCCAGGGTAATATGTCCAGAAAAAAACAAATAGTTTGGTGCAATTTAAGTCCTACCGCACAGCTGCGGGGGTCCGGTAGCTTGCCATCAAAGGTGGGCATATGAACGCTAGGGACCGCTAATGCGCTAATTCGCTTACAGCGGACCTAACATTTTTGTCAGCGTAACAGCGGAGTGACTAACTTTTATAATTCATAAGCGGATTTGTGCTATTTTTATTTAAAATGCAGTACCGCTAATAACTAATTATCTATCAGTAAAAACGAATAAACTTATTTAGAGGCTCTTATGCTGGCTCCGTAGCTGCTTGTTTTGCCTTTTTCCCCTCCCTCACCGTAAAGAGCAGAGAGGAGGGAGGGTTGGAGGGGGAGCAGAGGGGAGAACAGACACGGATCTACCATGTAGGCAAATGATGCCGTTGCTTGGGGCCCCAAATCAGCAGGGGCCCCGCCCCGCCCCGGCCAGTCACCTACATCACTAACATTGCTCATGCTTGTTAATGTACATTTAACATAAAAATAATTATAGTTACGATGAAAACGATCATTAAAAACGCAATACAAAAACCGGTCGATTTCTGTATCCCCCTACTAAAAATGGACTATTCCATCTTGACATCTTCCGGGTCAGAGGTGAACTCGGGGGCTAATTCTGTGGCTAGCTGGTTGTGCTGGGTTTCTTGGATAAATCCGCAGAGAACCCCGCTGTTTCAAGCCAAATTAACGCGGCCGGAGGATTTTATTGTGTGTTTTGTGTCGACCACTCGACGGTGAGTCGTTAGTTTTATGTATTTTGGTTACTTTTATGTATAAATGCGGTGGCGACACGCCCGTGTATTTGAGATTTAAAAGTGGTCTTAGGGATTAAAAGATCATTCTCTTTTTTGTTAATTTCGTGGCCGAATAGAATATATGTACGTAAAGTATTAAATAAATCCTTTGATTTTTGTAATTTCATCCTTTTAGGATCATTTTAGTTACTTTTCATTAAATCTGTTGACTGCCTATAGAATCTTGACATCTTCCGGGTCAGAGGTGAACTGGACGCTAACTCTGTGGCTAGCTGGTTGTGCTGGTGTAAGGGGTTAAAGGGGGTCAGTTTAATACTGACCTCCTTTTTACCTTAATTAATTTACTTATTCAGATTGAATAGTAAATTCACGGATTCTCTTCTTTTTCAGTTTACCCAATATTTCTGTGATCTTTATGATGGATAAATAAACAGAGCCATTAAGTGACAATGGACACGTTAACTTAGTTTGATATGTCAAAGAGACACTATCATTTATTTAAAATAAATCAACTAAATTAACACCATTACACTTGATTGACATGATTTCACTTTCTTTCAATTCAAATACGTCAGCACACTTGATTTAACACAACAGACATAAATACTAGATGTTACACATATTTAGTCTGAGGGGCATTTCAGCTTAAAATATAGTTTCCAGCTTAGGTTGAGAGGGAAAAGAAATAGGAGGAAAGATTTAAGAAGAACATTATCCTGAGCATGAGACCAGAGTGACACTCATCCGACTTCTGCTAAAATCCAAGTACGTTTTGTAAACAGCCCTTTACCTTTTGACGACAGCCCGGTAAGAGGGAAGACACCAGCCTTCAGATGCACAGAGTCCTTTAGTCCCAGCACGTCCAAAACTGGTTTTAGTTTACGTTTCAACGTCTCCTGGCTTCCGCGTTGGTCATCAGAGAATATGTCAGCTTCAGGCCTCTGACTTCAAGATAAACTTATTCCAGGAGGGAATAAACAAAGTTTTTGAGCTCGGCTTGTTCGAAGTAGACTCATAACAGCCTGTTATCAGTCCTTAGCTGAAGACGCCGGTCGTTAGCTCTTGACCACACGTGTCCAGCTCTTGGGAAAGTTCACATCTCTTTGGAAGTTCCCAGCAACTCTCTGGCGCGTTCTCGCACAGTTTAGAACTTAAAGAGCAGGCACAAAGAGAGGAGTTCACTTGTCTTATCAGAACCCAAGGTTACAGCAGCAGAGGGAAATTGTTTAGGAAAAGACAGAGCAGCTGGAGCCTTGTTCATGAAAAACAACGGATTAAACTGTCTTCTTATTTCTAAACAAAACAGTCGGGTCTCTGTGACCCGCAATTTCACCTTTAACATAGCAGTGAACACAGTTTAACTCTCACAGAATAACACAGCTTAAAAGCACACATCATGAAAATGACAAAAGTTATTCTTTTGATCACATCAGAATAAAATCAAAGATAGAAATAGTCTCTTTTGGTGACTATATTTATCAGATTACAGCTAAATGAATGATTTTGTAGTAAATGTCTTGCTTTACTGAGTGGTCAGTAAAGGTCATCACTGGACAGTTCAAAAACCTTAATTTGACCCTGGGTAGGTCCATTACACTGGGTTACTAATGGATAAATCCGCAGAGAACCCCGCTGTTTCAAGCCAAATTAACGCGGCCGGAGGATTTTATTGTGTGTTTTGTGTCGACCACTCGACGGTGAGTCGTTAGTTTTATGTATTTGGTTACTTTTATGTATAAATGCGGTGGCGACACGCCCGTGTATTTGAGATTTAAAAGTGGTCTTAGGGATTAAAAGATCATTCTCTTTTTTGTTAATTTCGTGGCCGAATAGAATATATGTACGTAAAGTATTAAATAAATCCTTTGATTTTTGTAATTTCATCCTTTTAGGATCATTTTAGTTACTTTTCAGTTGGCAATGTAGTGCAAATATTGCATAACGCTGCCGGCTACCAATTGTCGAATATAAATAGCGGATTAGATTAGCTTCCCCTAATTTTCATAAGACATTTGTGCTTTTGAAATTGTGGACCTAAAAAAATTAATAAGCGTTTTAGAAATTGTGGAACTAATTTTTTGATTAGCGTTGCCCACCACTGCTGGCTTCCACTCGACGCCTTTTCTCGGCCATGGCTCCCGAGAAAGGCAAAAGGAAATCGAAGAACTCCAACAAGGCCAACAGCAGACCAGCGAGCCCTGGCTCTCAGCCTTGCCCCAGCGCATGTGGCTACTTCATTTCGTCATCGGACACACACGACGCCTGCCCGATATGCCTGGGAATAGTCCACACCAAGACAGCTTTGGAATCCCCTGAGTCGTGTTCTCATTGCAGCCAGCTACGTGAGACTATTCGACGGAGACGCGTGGACTTCGTGGCCAAGGCCATGGGCAGTTCCACCGCGGCAAGGGACCCGTTCCTCTCAGAGACTGTCACGCCTACAGCGGAGCTGGAAGCGGATGAGATGGAGCACAGCAGCGCGTTAAGCTGGGGCAACAGAATGGATCTTCACAACCCCGAGGGGGACACGAGGACCGACTTCGACACGAGAGACATGCTGCAAGCTGATGAGCTGTCGCTTACAGCCTCCGGTGAGCTGTCGGACGACGAGGCGTACAACGAGGAGGAGGGAGACGTCGAGGACTTCTCCCAGGGAACCGTAGCAGTACAAGCGGAGTCAGATGGGTCCACTCCTGCTTTGTTTGAGCTATGCTGCAGAGCTGCAGAGGCGCTGAAGGTAACTTGGCCAGAGCCCCCACCTCGACAACAGTTAACGAGGTTGGCGGAGAACTACTTCTTTGCCAAGCAACAGGCTGCTGTGAGACACAGGATGCCTGTCTTTCCTGGCTTTTTGACTGAGCTAACACGCTCTTGGACAGAACTGAGAGTGCCCTTGATACTGCCACTCTCCCAATTCCTGGACATCGAGGGCATGGAGTCAGCTGGCCTGGCCCACATCCCGTAGATGGACGAGACTTTGGCCGCACACTTGGCCTCCAAGACGTCGGGCTCGAAGCCCACACTGTCCAGCAAGCCATGCCATGTGTCAACTCTTCAACTCGAAAAGAGCTACCGTTCTCAAGGCCTCACGGCTCGCGCCCTCAACACCGCCTCCATGCTGCAGGCTTATCAGGCCGAGAAGCTACAGGAGCTGCAGCAGACCATTGCAAAGAAAAAGGGGGCTGAAATCTTGGACGAAGCATGCAGAGCAGTAGACTTCATCCTCTACTTCACCAGCACAGCAGCCATCGCCCAAGGGAAGTGTATGGCTGAAACGGTGATTACTTAATGCCATTTATGGCTAACTTTGACTGATCTCCCTGAGAGCCAGCATTTCTCCTTCCTCCACCACACCATAGAACCACCAGGCCTGTTTGGCGGTGCCCTGGACAGGATCCAGAGCAGATGTGATCAGAGGAGAAAACAGGAGGAGGCCCTGCGTGAAGGCATGCCCAGAAAACATTTCTCGCAAGCCAGAGACTCGAGTAGCCAAAGAGGCTTGCATCAGCGCCACCACTCTCTCACACAATGCCCAGCTTAGAAGAGGCCAATACTCGAGGTTGAGCAAAGGCCAAAACCCACCTCAGAGCAACATGGACGTGCTCTTCAGGCTGGCCAGGCTTGGTCCAAGCACAGGTTCGTCCCACGCCATACGGGTCAACCCAAAACTTCGTCTGCGGTACAAGAGAGGAAGCAGAAGTCAGCCTGATCCAGAGCTGTTCCTGCACCATTTCAGGCACTTTCAACCATCGGGAAAAAGAAAGGCCGAACTTTTACCACCAGTATCTGTGTTAAAGAAACCCCGATTAACTGATCCAGAACAATTAAACATACAAAAACACTCAAATGTTTGTGTAATAAAGAGAAATTGTTGTTTGCATAAGACAATAAAGTCTCAAACTGCCCAAAATGTTCTGTGTCACGACTCAGCATTTAAGGGAAAACCCCACAAATTTTTAATACAAACAGAGTCAATAAAGAGCGCGGGGAGCCATCTCACACAGTCAGCCAGCCCCCCTCTAATAAGACTCTGTCCATCAAAGGGCCTAATGAGCCCACACGGGGGGGCAGAGGGCAATCTGTCACAGGCAGACCAAACAAGCACTCAGCTGAGCAGAGAGGAGGGGGCCACACACACACCTCCACCTCACCTGAAACAATTGAAGTCTCGAGTGAACATGCCCTCCAGGCTCGCAGCTCACGCGAGAGCCTTGGCAACATGTAGCCCATCGCAATGGGTCATGGATACTATAGTTCACAGGTACAGACTACAATTCTTTAGACGTCCATCCCACTTTTTCGGGTTGATTACGTCAACAATGAGGTCAGCTCACGCCCTATCCTAAGAGAGGAAATATGCTCGCTGCTACAAAAAGGAGCAGTCAGGGCTGTTCCTCCTCAGGAAGTAAACAAAGGCTATTATAGCAAATACTTTGTAATCCCAAAGAAGGGGGGGGGGGCTGAGGCCGATCCTGGATTTAAGACTTTTGAACAGACGACTGAGATCGTTCAATTCAAAATGTTAACATTGCATCAGGTGATTCACTCTGTACGCCCAGAGGACTACTTCTGCACAGTTAACCTGCGGGATGCTTATTTCCATATCAGCATCCTGCCAAACCACAGAAAATCCCTGCGTTTTGCATTCGAGAATGCAACGTACAAATATTTAGTCCTCCCTTTGAGGCTCTCGACCGCCCCAAGGGTGTTTACAAAGTGTCTGGAAGCTGCCCTAGCTCCCATGAGGAGCCAGGGCATCAGAGTTATGGATTATCTGGACGATTTATTAATCTTGATGAGCTCCAAGGACAAGCAAGGTTACACATAGATCGAGTGAAGTCACACCTACAATCCATGCGTTTTGTGATAAACTCAGAGAAAAGTCAGCTGTCCCCATCCTAGGACATAATTTTTCTGGGATTGAGGCTACATTTTGTTCTGTACAGAGCGAGACTTTCAGAAAAGCGAATATCAGACCTCCAGATTTGCTTGGCACGCTTCCAGCTAGACAAGACTGTGACACTCAAACTCTGTCAACGTCTCCTGGGACTCATGGCAGCAGGAATCGCTACAATTCATCAGGGCTTATTAAAAATGTGTCCGTTTCAGATCTGGACACATAGACAACAGCAGCTCGCTCCCCCGCAACAAACGGGGGGGATCAGAGTCAATGCAGACTGTCTGAAAGCCCTGCAGCCATGGAGAAGTGCTGCTTCACTCAGCAGGGGGGTGGCACTGGATAGAGTGTTATCTCGGACCCTAGTGACGACAGATGCCTCAAAGTCTGGGTGGGGGGTCTTTGCCAAAACCAACACACAAGAGGTATGTGGTCCCAACGGGAGGTTCAGGTCCACATCAATCAGCTGGAGCTGATGGCTGTGTTCCTATCACTCAAACACTTTTACAGGAAGGGTCTGATCACACGTCAATGTGTTTTGATAAGATCAGACAACAAGTGCGTGATCGCGCACATCAACAGAGAGGGAGGGACACAATCCCCCCCTCCTGCTGCTGACCCAAAAGCTTTTGAAATTGTGTAACTCATGAGTGCTGTCACTCAGAGCAACACACCTGCTGGGGGAGCTGAACTACGGGGCAGATGCTCTCTCAAGAAGAGCATCCCTCCCCTCAGAATGGCGTCTTCACCTACGTATCGCGGACCAGATATGGACATGATACGAGAAAGCAGATGTAGATCTCTTCGCGTCCAAGGACAACGCCCACCTTGCTATGTTCCATTCAATACTGGACATATGCGCACCTCTGGGGCTTGACGCGTTTACGCACGACTGGCTAGCAACAAAGCTGTATTATGCGTTCCCACCTGTCACTTTAATTCAAGCGACACTAGAGTGTGTGCGCAAGGGGGCTCGCTCATTGATTGTAGTGGCTCCAAGGTGGCCAAAGTAGGCCTGGTTTGCAGAAGTGATTTCACTTTTAGCAGGAACACCATGGCAGTTGCCTGTACACAGAGACCTCCTGACGCAGGCCCACGGGCAGGTGTGGCACCCTCGCCCAGGCCTCTGGGAATTATGGGTCTGGCCCTTGAAAGGAACCGGCTGTTAGCCTTTGGCCTGCCCATTAGTGTGATAAACACAATACAGGGTGCCCGTGCAAAGTCAACACAAACACTTTATGCATGAAAGTGGCATGTTTTTGAGACCTGGTGTCTAGAGAGGAATATAACCCCATATTCATGTAATATAGCACAGCTTCTCGCATTTCTGCAGGACCTGCTGGAGAAGGGCCACTCCTTTTCTACAACTAAGGTTTTTTTTATCCGCTGTTTCAGCGTGCCATGAAGGATAGGGGGGCAAATCACCCGGTGCCCACTCTCTCATGATCCGGTTTATGAAGGACGTGCTAAGAAAAAGGCCTCCGAGCAGAGTTTTAGCCCCATAGAGGGACCTGTCACTCGTACTGGACGCCCTCTGTGAGCCACCATTCGAGCTACTACAGAGCATTAAGATTGACCTGCTGTCTTACAAGACCACCCTGCTCTTAGCTCTGTGCTCGACGAAGCATGTGGGTGATCTGCATGCACTGTCAGTCCATCAACTGTACATTTAGTTTGCTCAGGATGGGTCAAAGGTCACCCTGCGTCCAAACCCTGCATATGTGCCTAAAGTCCCAACTTTAAACTACAAAAGTCTGGGCTTTGAACTGTCTTCTTTTCCTCCTCCTCCTGTTCTGAATGCAGAACAGAGGCGTTTAAAGGCGCTCTGCCCTGTGAGGGCCCTGAGCACTTATATGGAGAGAACCAGCAGTTGGCGCAAAACAAACCAGCTGTTCATATGCTTTGCTAAGCCTGCTGCAGGCAGAGCCTTGTCAAAACAGCGCATCTCCCACTGGGTGACAGAGGCCATTTCTAGAGCATACAGTAGCAAACGTCAGCAGGTACCCAGTGGGGTACATGCTCACTCAACTCGAGGCCTAGCCACTTCCTGGACCCTATCCTACATGTCTTTGCGTGAGTGCAGCTACAGTGTGCGCTCTCAGGACATGATTACCTGCAGTGTTCCATCAGTGAGGACTGAACTTGGAAAAAGGGCCTTCTCCTATTTCGCTCCTGCTTCATGGAATATCTTACAAAAAGATCTGAAGCTCTCGACATTGACTTCTCTAAATGGTTTTCAGAATCTGTATGAATCCTGGCAAAAACCAATGCAGATTTGTTCCTGTCTTTGATTTTATACGTCTACCTTATAATGTTTTGCTAGTTTTTTGATACTTTGTTTAAAAAAAAAAAAATGTATTTCTCTCTTTTGTTTTTTTCTCTTTTGTTTTCTATTGTTTATTGTTTAAGGAAATTCTACCATTGCTGTTCATCGTTCTTTAGTTTTAGCAGGTCGCTTTTGTAAATGAGCCATGAGGCTCAATAAGATTTACCTGTCTAAATAAAGGTTGAATGAATTTAGAGGTGTTTCAATAGCTGACATCTCGCAGTTGCTAATTGGGCATCTCCAAACACGTTTATTAAACACTACAGCCTAGACGTTACAACTAGTGACATCACACAGGCTGTGCTCTCCACTAAGGAGAATTAAACGTGTTAACGCCTGACTGATTGAGGCTGAAGTTCACATAAGCATGCATTTCCAGGGCGTGTAGTATGTTCCCATATCATATGTTGCACCGCAGTGGACTGACTGATAAGGGAACTGGAGTTTATGCACTTTAATCAATGTTCCCTGAAGGAAACGAACAAGGTGCAACATATGTTTGCCCCTCCAATGCCCAAGCTCGGTGAAGTGCATGTTGAGACCGAACATGAGGCGTCACCGTCTTTTATACCAGGGGGGCGGGGTCCCCTGGTGACACTGACGCTCACTTGCCTTAAAAAGCATGATTGTAATGCTTCAGGTGAACCGCGCAGTGGTGCAATTCCCATATCATATGTTGCACCGTGTTCCCTTCCTTCAAGGAACATTGGTTATGGTGCATAAGCTCCAGGTTTGGAATGTCAGCGTGGTATGGTAATCTCTCTGTACAACTTAAATCTAAATGTAGTTGCAGGGTACAAACTGCAGGTGATAAGGTGATAGGAAGGACTGATAACCCCTCCCTGCAGTCTATTTATGATGAGTCTGTCCTCAGACTTGCTCGGAGGGTACTGTCTGGCCCAGCTCACAAACTCATCTCACAGTACAAACTGTTACCATCTGGCAAACAGTTTAGAATCCCAGCTTGTTTTTTGTACTTATTTAAACAACAGAATTAACTGACAGAGTTAACATTATAATGATCTGTTCTATGCTTTTGTTGCTTAAATTTAAAGTCAGCTTAGTAACATAGCCATGGTTAGCAATTCCTGGTGTGAAATTTGATCTCAGCATGCGACAGGTTTGCATTGACACAAACTTTGTTTGTGCCAACCAACTTCATGAGCAAAGAATGGATGAAATTTAACGCTAAACTTCACGCTCTGCACACGCTCTGTATTCATCATGTAAGCAAATAGGAAAGCAGCGTGGAGTTTCTGTGCACATCATGTTCTCTTTGTAATGCATTTATGGAATTTCTTGCATCTGTTATGAGTCGTATAACCAGAAACAGGATTAACAGAGCTGTCCAACCATCTGCAGTCAGGTGTGTCGAGACGGTGTCACACCTTGCACCTTAACAGCAATTATCAAATGAGTTTCTCAATAAAATAACTTTTCTGTAATTCCTAAACGCTAATGCAATCTTTTATTAAATATATTATATATTTTATCTTCAAATGGTGTACCTATTGAGTTTGTTGATTCCTATAAATATCTGGGTATCCTGATCGATTCACATCTCTCTTTTAAACTCCACGTGGAAAACCTAGTGAAGAAACTGAAAGTTAAACTGGGTTTCTTTTTCAGAAACAGATCATGTCTAACACTGAATGTTAGGAAACGCCTTGTATCTGTGACTTTCCTTCCCTCCATTGATTACGGTGACATTCTCTACATGAATGCTCCTACAAGCACCCTGCGGATGTTGGATGTTGTCTATCATGGTGCACTAAGATTCATAACTGGTTGTGATTATCGTACCCACCACTGCACCCTGTATTCACTGGTTAACTGGACATCATTAACCTCACGCAGACTCTTCCACTGGTACATTTTCATCTTTAAATCACTTCTTGGTCTGCTGCCCTCATACATCTCCTCCTACATGTCTTTGCGTGAGTGCAGCTACAGTGTGCGCTCTCAGGACATGATTACCTGCAGTGTTCCGTCAGTGAGGACTGAACTTGGAAAAAGGGCCTTCTCCTACTCCGCTCCTGCTTCATGGAATATCTTACAAAAAGATCTGAAGCTCTCGACCTTGACTTCTCTAAATGGTTTTCAGAATCTGTTGGAATCCTGGCAAAAACCAATGCAGATTTGTTCCTGTCTTTGATTTTATACGTCTACCTTATAATGTTTTGCTAGTTTTTTGATACTTTGTAAAAGGAGGAATATATATATATATATATATATATA
>JBBPBX010022699.1:31142-41173 GCA_038048925.1 Garcialebias charrua
TATATGTATATATATATGTATATATATATGTATATATATATATATGTATATATGTATATGTATATATGTATATATATATATGTATATATATATGTATATATATATATATGTATATATATATATGTATGTATATATATATATTTTTATTTTTATTTTTTTTCTCTCTCTCTTTTGTTTTCTATTGTTTATTGTTTGATTGTTTATTGTTTAAGGAAATTCTACCATTGCTGTTCATTGTTCTTTAGTTTTAGCAGGTCGCTTTCGTAAATGAGCCCATGAGGTTCAAAAGATTTACCTGACTAAATAAAGGTTGAATGAATGAATGAAAAAATATTATTTAAAAATATCAGGAAATAAATCTTGTTTGTTTCTGTCACTGATTTAGCCATACATAATCAACGTAATTTATCAGAATGCACATACAGTATATAGTTTCTTTGAAAACAATAAGAATTAAACAGAACACCTTAAAAATACAAGCGGGGTCTGTATTCAGTTTGTTCAGAGTCTTATCTGTTGTGGTATGATCTCACCTGGCCTCTGTAGGTGATGGTGACCAACGTGACATCTCTGCTGAAGACTGTGAAGGCAGTGGAGGATGAAGCCACCAAAGGAACCAGAGCTTTGGAGGCCACCATTGAACACATCAAGCAGGAGCTGGCTGTGAGTGGTTTAATAATGTTCCTATACTGGGCAGGAGACACTTCCACTAGATTTGGTTTTTAGAGAGCTATCTCACTCACAGTGTTCTGGTTTTCCCACACAGGTGTTCTGCAGTTCTGACCCACCGCCGAAGATGACCACGCCAGAAGAGTTTATTCGCATGACCAAAGGAATCACTGTGGCAACAGCAAAAGCAGTGGCTGCTGGGAACTCCTGTCGTCAGGAGGACATCATCGCCACCGCCAACCTCAGCAGGAGGGCCATTGCTGACATGCTGCACTCCTGCAAGGTACGCCGGACATTTATAATGAACATAACACAATGCATGCTGGGAAATGTAGCATAGATATTAGCATCACAGGAGTTTTTTTTTTTTCCCCTAAAGAAAATATCCTATATTCTTCATAGCAGGGGTTCTCAAACTTTTTGGGTTCAGGGACCCCTTACAGTTTCAGGGACCCCCTCATAACCCTCAAGTTTATTAAATAATTTTCTTCAATTTGTTTCTATAGTGCAATGGAAATATTTCTGTATTATACATACTTTAATAGTGCTAATACAATTTTTATATTTTTAAATATGGTGTATTTTTCATTCAAGATATACTTACGGTAACAGCATTTTTAATTTCAACTTCCAAAAGTTACAGTTTTGAGAAAATTAACAGTGTTATAAGCCACTGTAAACCTTTACAAATTAACATAATGAACATAAATGTATTGCCCCTTCTTCAAATTATTACAGAAAACTCTTTACATAAAACTGAACAGAATCAAGACAACAGTAATCGTGCCAAGTAACAGGGCTTCATTTGTAAATCGATCGATGCTCGGCCGCAAGTGGTGGACGGGGGTGGGGTCTGGGGTGTCATTCCCCAGAAAATTTTGAATAAAGTAGATGCGAGTTCCTGCATTTTGGTGTATTTTAAAGTAGTATTTTTCTCATTCCAGTCTTTCTCCAACATTATCTGATTGATTCCTTCTCTTCAAAATTATATTCAATTCATCAAAGTTCATGCTCAATAATCCAGGTATAAAATTCAACAGTGTTCAGTCAGGTCAACTGAACAGTTTCTTTTTTTGTTGAAACGTTTCGCCCTCCATCCGAAGGGCTTCATCAGTCTGAGGCACCAACATAACTGAAATTTTTTTTTTCTTCCACGTTGCAGTAGGCTGTTGGAGAATCAGTTTTGTTTGTTTTTTTCCTCTGATGAAGCCCTTCGGATGGAGGGCGAAACGTCTCAACAAAAAAAAGAAACTGTCCAGTTGACCTGACTGAACAATGTTGGATATTCATGTTTTTCTAAAGCCTTCCTTCACAGTAAATTCATGTTAAATAGTGTCCACTAACTTGGTGATGGTCCACTTCCTGTACGTTCTGTGTTTAGCTGAGACTTTGTTGTCCTTCTGTGTGTCTTTCAGGAGGCTGCATACCATCCAGATGTCAGCAGGGACGTCCAGATGCGAGCTCTACGTTACGGCAATGAATGTGCCTCTGGGTATCTGGGGCTACTAGAACACGTGTTGGTGGTAAGATATTTTATTTCTACAGGGTCCATTCTGGGTCTTTAGGGGAACATATGCCAGCATCTGTTTAGTAGCTGGAGCCTACACAGTTCAGAGTGGCACATTTATTCAGGGATAAAAACACAATTCTCTTAAATAGTTTTTTACTGGTTACTGTATATTTGAGAATGTGGGCTGATATATTTCACTTGTTTATGAGTTTTCCTCATGTCTGTAAAATCAAGGAGTAAAACCTTTTTTATCAGGAGTATTACCGGTAGGTTTGTGTAGAACCTGTCAAATGGATTATGGGTAACTACGGTACATTATAATTTCAATCCAGTTGTTGCTTCCTTCATTTTCTGCCAGGACAGTTTGTGTCTATGTTTGTCTTCATTTCACTTCAGACATCTTTGCTGTTTTTGGTTGGACTGCTTGATGTGTTCAAAATATCTTCACACATATACCGGTACTCTCTGAATTCATATTTCCTCTCTTTTTCCCAAACGGTTTGCCAATTTTTATTCAAACTTGTGGCTTACTGGTGCTGGTGCTAGCCGGTGAGTACACTGTCTGACTGACATGCACAACTGTGGTGCTGCATTGTTCGAATAGTACTCTGAGTACTTCATGCCACACCAACTCTGCATAATGCATCAGTTGTCTGAGGAGGTTAAATTTAGCCTGGGTGTGTTTTTTACCATTGTTTCGTGATTCTAGATGGAATTGGAGCTAGAAAATAAAACACGTAACCCGTTTGTTGCCACTAACGTGCATGATAATGCTCACTTATTTGACTTTTTTTTAATAAAAAAATAAAAATTGAACTTTGAACTTTACCTATAATAGAACCAATAGATGTTCTTTGTGTGATGCTGTGTAAGTCATCTGCAGGTAATATGTTCTGATCACAGTGTGATGTCAGATTGTTGGCACACAGTCTGGGGGGGTGTTTTTGTTTGCCTGCAGGATTTGTCCCCCCCGCATGCGTTTCTCTGGCGTTACATCAGTCTTTTTCTGACATCACTTGTGAATAAATTTGAGCTGGGTGTGGCGCTGAGCCCTGTTAATTCCCTACACCTGTTTCACGCTGCTCCAACCTGAATATTATCTGTCTGTCCAGGACAGTGGAAGGTCATCAGTCATACCTCAGAGCCACCACATCGCACTCCTCTGCTGTGTTTGTCACTCAGTCATGAGATGGCTGCCATGTAAAAACAATTCAGTCCTTCCTCTTGCAACAAGACGCCGCAGTGTCTCTGGCTCAAAGCAAAACCAAGTTTGTAGCACGTCCTGCATAGCAGGAAAATAGACCTTTAGTTGCAATTGAAATTAGACAAATGCATAAAACTAAACATGCAAGTCAAAAACAATAAAATATAATTCAACACTTTGGATTTTTAAATACATTTATACACATGAAAAGAAAACATTTATCCAAAACGTGCTTCTACAGGAACAAGACAAACAATAATTTCTGTACTATTGAGTGCACCTGACTATAAGCCACGCCTGCAAAATTTAAAAAGAAAATTAAAATTTTATATAAATAGGCCGCACTTGTCTATAAGCCACAGGTGTTCATGTTGTAACATGAGATATTTACACAGAAAATTTTTATTTTAATTATTTATGTACAAGTAACGCACACAAATACAGTAAATGTTTTGTTTTCTGAACAGTGCATGTAACACGGCTGATTAAATTTTTTTTTTTTAAATACAGTAGTTACCCAGAAGTCATTGATTGCAACCACACAAGAGATATGTGTATTGGGCAGCTATGTGAGCGCCTGGGTGTGACGAAGCGAAATGTTTGTTTCATGAAGCTCGTTAGCCCATCAAAAAAAAAAAATCCATAAATTAGCTGCAGCATTGTATATGCTGCGGTGTTCAAAACGTGTGGGGAAAAAGGTAGCGGCTTATAGTTCGGAAAATACGGTAAACCTGACCATAAGCTTTCAATAACAGAAACTTTTTTTTTGCCTTTTCCTTAAAGGGATTGTGACATGATTTTGTAAATTTGAATATTTGTCAGAACATATATATCTTATATCATTGAGCTCTGGTCGTTTTTGCATAATAAATTATAAATATATTAAAATTTCATTCCAAGTTATGATAGTCATTTCTCTGGGACACGCCCCTAAAATTCCGTGCATTCCGCAAAACAGTCATGTGACGTACACGTGGGGAGCCGCTGCTCAACGCGCATGTAAATAATAATGGCGGAGCATGTCGACTCAGACGAGTGCAGCATTTCTAGTGTTGATCTAAGCGATTTGTCTTCAGTTTTGGAAGGTCAATATAAGCAGTAGAAGTTTTAATCTTGCTCAAATCATTTTATTGTATACTCTATTAATGGAAAACTTATTAACTTTTACGATTCAGCTTTAAAAAAACGTGCAGGGAGCTTCGTGGCTTTGAGCATGTCCGATTGCGTTTGAGATCTATCATTTTAAGACAGTAAATCATCCAAAGCTCTCATTAATAAACCCTCCATGAATAAAAACACATACTGATGTTACTTGATCGCGCCGACATAATTTAAAAATACCTAAATAGCACTCCGTGTTGACTCGGGATCTATGCTAATGTCTGTTAGCAAGCAGCTGTCGGCAGATAGTCCAGGTCACGTCTGACATATATCTTTTTTAAACAGTAAATCATCCAAAACTCTCATTAATAGACTCTCCCCAAATAAAAACAAACAACAGATCGTACCTGATCACGCCGACATAATTTAAAAATACCTAAATAGCACTCCGTGTTGACTCGGGATCTATGCTAATGTCTGTTAGCAAGCAGCTGTCGGCAGATAGACCTCACGTCTGACATATATCTTTTTTAAACAGTAAATCATCCAAAACTCTCATTAATAGACTCTCCCCAAATAAAAACAAACAACAGATCGTACCTGATCACGCCGACATAATTTAAAAATACCTAAATAGCACTCCGTGTTGACTCGGGATCTATGCTAATGTCTGTTAGCAAGCAGATGTCGGCAGATAGACCTCACGTCTGACATATATCTTTTTTAAACAGTAAATCATCCAAAACTCTCATTAATAGACTCTCCCCAAATAAAAACAAACAACAGCTCGTACCTGATAGGCAGTAAGATGGTCGCTGCAGACATAGGACTCTCAGTAGGAACCCATCGGTCACAAGTTCTCTGTACTTCCATTCTAGGCAAAGTTTCTCATCTTTTGGGAATTTGTGAAGGCTCACTTGTTCACTGCTGATATTAGAACACCCAAATGCGCTACAACGTGACAGCATTTTTCAAGTTACACCAAAAAAAAAAGAGGCGATCTTTCACCAAACAAAGGGGCAAGCCAGGCTCCGCCTTATGCCCAGTGCCCACGTGTACGTCACATGAAGATTTGCATAAATTCACGGGGCGTGTCCCAGAGAAAAAATTACCATAAATTGGAATGAAATTTTAATATATTTATAATTTATTATGCAAAAACGACCAGAGCTCAATGATATAAGATATATATGTTCTTCTGACAAATATTCAAATTTACAAAATCATGTCACAATCCCTTTAAAATGTCAACATAGGGTATTTTCTCAGATCTAGAGTCAGAGTGTTTCATTTTATTGGAGAACAAATACAGAAGGCAGCTTCACCTGGATTAGGAAAGGATCGAGGTACAACTAAATTATTATGGTCTGCAGGCCTGAGCCTCTGTCTGGTCTTTATCTAGTTAAAATCTTTCTCGCTGTATATATACTGAGGTGCAAGGTATTTTACAGCTTTATCTACAAGCAATAAAATATTTAAATTCATATTGCTTTTGATAGGAAGCCAGTGCAGAGATCTAAGAGCAGGCATGATGTGTACCTGTGAGGAGATGAGCAGCTGTATTTTTGATCAGCTGAAGTCTTCATGCATGATTCTTCCTTTCTGTTCATTTCATTCTAGGCCCAAATCCCCCCACCTGACCTCTATTTTTCTCTCTTCATATCTTTGTGCTTTTATGAAGTGGACTGACTTCACTCTGTTTGTACACATGAAAGTTGAGTGTCATGCCCAACACCACTCTGACATGTCAGCTAAAGGAAGTGGCAATTTAACTAAACTCTGATCAGTCCCATGCTGTCTGAACCATTGCACAGACTGTGTTCTGCTTGGTACCACCGGATCCTCACGTTCACTCAGTGGTTGCTGCCGCTAACCCAAACATTTTAATAAAACCAATCCCACTCTCCACATGCCAGCAGCGCTCTGTTCAAAATCACACCAGACCACTCTCTACCCCCAACTACAAACTGGATGTAAAGGGGTACAATTTAAAACATTTCAGTTCAGTCAAGGGCAGTTCTGTTATATTGGATTGTACCAATTAAATACCAAGAACAGTACTGAACATCCATCCATGCATCACATTTTCTCTGATTAAATCAGTCCTGAGCTGCACAGAGTAGC
This sequence comes from Garcialebias charrua, assembly GCA_038048925.1. Lineage (NCBI taxonomy): Eukaryota > Metazoa > Chordata > Actinopteri > Cyprinodontiformes > Rivulidae > Garcialebias > Garcialebias charrua. The sequence continues at coordinate 37,751 of JBBPBX010022699.1, forward strand.
TCACAGTTGTGAGGAACTCCAGCAGAACCAGGTTCAGAAACAAAAAAAAACATTGAAAATGTATTTATGATAACTGCATTTACATATTCTATGTGAGAGTAAAGAACGAAAAGACAGGATCAAAAAGGCGTTCAATACAAGATCAACTGGACTTTATTTGTAACAGAAAACGTTTCGACTCCCATCCAGGAGGCTTTCTCAATTCCATGAACAACTGTGAGAAGTTTGGAGTTATAACAGAACCACGCACCATCATATGTAAATTTCAAGCTGAGGTAACACATACATGTAAATTGACAGATCACACCTTAACAGTAGGGGGTTCCCTTGAGGTCTCTGACAGAAGACACAACACTGTATGTAAATTGACAAAAAACAACTCCCAACCAACAAACAGAGGCTTCTCAAAGAAATTTGTTAGTCTAATTTACAGACAAGACACCTCTGTTCCCATCCGGTGTAAAACGTTTCGGAATCAGTCCCAAAACTGAGTTATAAGTCTTGGAAAGCTGAAATCTCAGAAAAGACAGGATAGTAGTAAGACATTGTGGGATGTCCTCCAGCCTGCAGGAGTACATCTAAAGGGATATTTCAGGGAAATGAGAGCCAGCTCCAACTGTAAACCTAATCCAAAAGGACCGCTTTAGTTCTATTCTTAGAAGCAGTACCAGTGGTTACAAGTCAAAAAGAATACAAAACAATTCAACACTTTGGATTTTTAAAGCAAAGTTTAACCAAAACTGTAAGCTGGTTCCATGTCAGAGGAGAGAACTGGAGCTAATCTACAGACCCTTTCCAAAAAATTAGAATATCATGGAAAAGTAGTTTAACTTCCATAATTCCATTCAAAAAGTTAATATTTAATAGATGATGGATTCAGGGCCCACAATTTAAACGATTTCAAGTATTTATTATTTGTTTATTTTTACACAATTTGGGCTTCCAGCTCATGAAACCCACGAAAACAGGAATTCAAAAAATTAGAATAATGTGGAGAAATCAACCCAAATTTTGCAGAGCATGAATGTTTTAAACTGAGTATGACACTAATCATCTACTAAACTCTAAGCACCTGCACAGGTTTCCCCTGGTGTTCAGTTTGGTTCAATTGTCTCAGTTCGGTTCAGTATGGGGATGTGGCAGAAGAAGATGCAGCAGCAAAAGAGATGACCGTGGACTTCAACAGATTATCAAATGGAGAAGATTCAAGAATCTGACAGAGATCCAGAAAGAGTGGAATGAGGCGGGAGTCACAGCTTCAAAAACTACATTTAGATGCATCTGGGATTTGGACTACAACTGTTGGGTTCCTCGGGTCAAGCCACTTCTGAACGTGAGCCAATGTAGGATGCGTCTCTTTCCAATGAATGTAAAGTGTGCCTTTCATTCAGAAATCAAGGTCCAAGGGTTTGCAAGAAGAAGGGTGAGGAACATAACTTATACTGCTTGAGGTCCAGTGTGAAATATCCACAGTCAGTCGTGATTTGGGGTGCAGTCTCCAGTGCAGGTGTTGGTAAACTCTGCTTTCTTAAACCCACGGTCACCACAACAGTCTACCAGAATGTTTTAGAGGACTTCATGATTCCTTCTGCTGAGGATCTGTATGTAGATGCAGATTTCATCTTCCAGCAGAACCCAGCCCCTGCCCATGCCACCAGAAGCACCAAAACCTGGTTTGATGTCCATGCCCCAGTGCTTGAAACCCCATTGAGAATCTATGGGGTCTTCTCAAGAGGAAAATGAGGGGCACCAGACCCAACAACAAAGAAGAGCTGACAGCATCAAGGAAATCTGGGCTTTCATAACTCCCAGTCAACGCCACAGGCTGATTGCCTCAATGCCACGTCACATCGATGCAGTGATTAAAAAGGGATTCACAACCAAGTATTGAAGATTGACATATTGTTTTGAAAGTACCATATTTTGATTGATTTGTTGTGATCCTAATTTCTTTTTTTTTTCTGCAACAACAGAGTAGTGTGGGCTGATGTCTTCACAATATTCAAATTTTTTGAAATCCTGTTTTTGTGGGTTTCATAAGCTGGAAGCCCAAATTATGTAAAAATAAACCAATACATACTTGAAATTGTTTAAATTGACTTTGAAGCTATTTGCCCCTCGGGGATAATAAAGATACTTGAACTTAAATTGTGGGCCCTGAATCTATCATCTATTAAAGATTAACTTTTTGAATGGAATTATGGAAGTTTTTTTTTTTTTTTTTTCCATTTATAGATGGCCTCCCTTCTCACCTTATAGCCATCCTCTCACTCCAATATGTTTTTTTAATATAGAGAGAAAGAAAAGAGAAAGTAAGACAACAAAACAACAATTATCCACAAAAAGAGCACAAGGCAAACACACCCAACCTCCGTCCTCAATCCTGCAAAGCACATGACAGAACACAGCAACGAAACATACATGCATAAAGACTAATAATATTCATGACCTTGCAGTAGATTTCTATAAATACACATACCCATACCTACAAATATATATACAGTATACATACATATACATTTATATTCATTCATATACCCATCTACATATCTGCATATATCTACATATACATCCCTGCATCCATTTGTGTGTGGTTGTGAGCATGCATAAGTGAATAAGGTTCCTCCAATAGAACATTTAGTAGCGACTGTGAAGCATCAGAGATCCGTCCCCCCAAAGCCCGAGGCAGACGAAGGGGCGATCAAAGCCCAAGACCCCAGGAAGGACCCCGAGCCCAGAGTCCCCAGGGCCACCCGAACAGGACGAGCCACTCGCCCACTCCCCAGATCCGACCAAGGGGAAGAACCGGACGAACCCCACCAGCGACCACATACAATGACCCCCCGGGGTCAACCGCGACAAATTCACAGGCCCCCGCCGGAGCCCGCTGCACCGACGTAGCCCCAGGGCCGGTCACCGAGGCCCGGGCACCGGGGACGCCCACCCCTCAGGCCCAGACCCGACAGGACCAGAGGACACGAGCCCCACCAGGCAGCCACCAGGCCGAGCCGACAAACGCCCAAGCGCCCAACCCCAGATAGTGAGGGCCCCAAGCACGCCCGCAGGCAAAGGAACACCCACCAGGGGGCCACGTGGCAGGAGCGCGACACTAAGTAGCCTCAGATGTATCAGAGAGGGGGCAGTCCAAGTCCCAGCCTGACACTTAAACATTCATACACAGACACACTCATTCAGACCCACCCTCATCCTCACCCTCACTCACAGAAAGACAAACAATAACGACACGTTCCATTCATAATCCCGATGCACACTCTATACCCCCTAGGTCCAAGACATGTACCTGCCCCCTACATGGGGCAGCCCACATCCAATGGAATTATGGAAGTTAAATAACTTTTCCATTATACTGTATTCTAATTTTTTGGAAAGGGTCGGTATGTTTTACATGAAGCTGTCCCTGTT
>JBBPBX010022700.1:9720-41173 GCA_038048925.1 Garcialebias charrua
GCTCCACGTTGGGCCCTTGATCAAGACCCGTAACCCCCACCATCCACTCCCAAACAGGTCTCTCTTGAAAATGAGTCCTCATGACTCAATAAGACTATATCTGTTTAAATAAAGGTTAATTATTATTATTTTTTGTATTTTAGTGTATACTGGGTATTTACAATGCAAATAATGTCATCATGATGATAACAAAAGGTTTGTGGTCTCGGTTTCTTTTCTTTATTTATTGTTGTAAAATTAGTAAAACAATAGTAAAAAAAAAAAACACCTATCTGCAGAAAAGCTTAAGCCAGATGACTATTAGAGCTAGATTAGATGCAAAGGGGGGAAGAAATTCCCTGTAGAGCCAAAACTCCACATTTTAATGATATTTAATAATCCCGATGCAAACAGTGATGTCAGGAGGTTTGGGAATACAAATCATTATTTAAGGTTAATAGCGAGGCTTGTGAGTTATCTTGAGGAACAGTCGTATTTCACAGTCGGGATGAGGGATTTGATTTTCACTGAAACTAAAAACAGATGTTCTCCTCTGCTGACATACTGCAGACTGAAAGTGGGATATGAAGCCAAAACCAGTTGCAGTGAAAAGTCTTGCCTTCCAAGAATATTCCTCAGGGGTTACAGCAAAAGCATGCACACACTCACATAACAAGGCACTAATTTCTAAACATTTCACTGTTTCCTCATTTGAATTTACCTCAAATATCCCGTTCCATAATCTGAGATTAGAGAACCTGAACCCACAACTCATTTCCCTGCTGTAATCTGTGAGTAACTGAAAGTTATGCACCATAACTCATGTTCCCTGAAGGAAGGGAACGAGGTGCAACATACTTGCTATGGGAATTGCAATTGCCCCCGCGCGATTATCTGAAGGAATACACTCACGCCTTTACGGCAGGGGCGTCACAGCCGCACCAGAGGCCCTGCCCTCTGGGTATTTAGGCGGTGAGCGCCCCTCCATCTTCCTCAACAATTGCACTTCACCGAGCTTCCAGCATTGAAAAGGGCCAGTTATGTTGCACCTCGTTCCCTTCCTTCAGGGAACATGAGTTATGGTGCATAACTTTCAGTTCCCTTTCAGTCATGTTCTCTCGGTGCAACATACTTGCTATGGGAACGTAATCCATTCACGCCCTTGAAATGCTCAGCAAAGTGTATGTGAGAGCATCCGTCTTAAAGACAGGCATCTCCCAGCTGCTTTCTGTAGAAAGCATATGCTAAGAGGAGAAAAAATGCCACATGTAAACAACAACATGATGTCTCCACTGGGCATAAATATGGCAAATGTGGAGGTAGAAAACCCATGTCAAGCACAGGGTAACCTCACAGGCCCCTGTAAACTCTCTGAGTTTTTTTTTTTTTGTTTGTTTTGGGACAAAGCAACCGAAGCCCTAGGCTCTCAGCCAGACCCCTTCAAAGGCCAGGCTGAAAGTTGCCACAACTCTGGACGTGGGTGAAGGAGTTGACCATGCGCCTGAGTCAGGAGGTCCCTATCAGAAAGAAAAATGCCATGGTATCCCAGATAGCATTGAAATCAGCTCTGGAAACCACGATTTCTGTGGCCAGTTGGGGGCTATAAGGATCAAAGAAAGAGCTCCCTTACGTACCCATTCCAGTGTTGCCCCGATCAGAGGGACAGGTGGAAACGCATAGTAAAGTACCCCTGCTGGCCAGTCATGTGCCAGAGAATCCATACCCAATGGGGCATCCACTTCCCTCAAGGAGAAGTAAAGGTCACAGTGTGAGCTAGCCCTGCAGGCGAACAGGTCCACAGAGGCCTTCCCGAATCGTGACCATACCTGTCCCACAATCCGTGGGTTCAGGCTCCATTCTGACGCCAGCAGAGGGCCTCTAGAGAGGGCGTCTGCTCCGTAATTTAGTTCACCAGGGACATGAGTCGCCCTGAGTGACAGGATCCTTGGAGCACACCATGTGAGCATCCTCTGTGTCAGATGGAAGAGGACCCGGGACCTTGTCCCTCCTTCTCTCTTGATAAAGGACACTATGGTCCTATTATCTGATTTCATCAGGATGTGTTGTTCAGCAATTGGCCCTTTGTGGAAGAAGAATTTTAATGACAGGAATACGGCTAACAATTCCAGGAAGTTGATGTGTAATCTTGCTTCCTGTTCGTTCCAAAGGCCACGGGCATTCTGATTCCTACAGATTGGCCCCCATCCTGTTTTTGAGGCATCCGTTGTGATGACCACACGAGATGACACCCTTCCCAGTGAGACCCCATCCGTGAAAATGGACACATTTCTCCAAGGTTCCAGAGCCTCCAGGCACTCTGAATCTATCCTAACCTTCCCTGTTTGTTTAGGTAGGTTAGGCTGTATCCGTTGGTTCAGCCACAGCTGCATGGGCCACATTTTCAGTAATGCATGTGGCACACATGGAATGGCCGCTGCCAAGAGGCCTAGAAAGCGTTGGCAGCTTTTTACAGGGACCTGATGGTCCAATTTAAATTTGCTCAGGCAAGAGCGAATGGAGGAAACTCGTTCCTTTGAGAGCCATGCTCTGTACTGGATGGAGTTGATCTGTACTCCCAGAAATACGGAAATCCGTGATGGAGGTAAATTGCTCTTTTGCAGGTTTATAACAAACCCAAGAGACTCTAGGTGAGAAATCACCTTATAAGAGTATGACTGGGCTTGCTTTCTGCTTTCAGCCAAAATCAGCAGGTCATCCAGGTAGTTCATGACCCTGAGTCCTTGATTCCTGTGAGGGGTCAGAGCTGCGTCCAGACACTTTGTAAATGTGCGTGGAGCAGTCTTTAAACCAAAGGGTAAAGCTTTGAATTCATAAGCGATTCCCTCAAAAGCAAAACGGAGGAATTTTCTGTTTCCTCCAAACGCCTATATGAAAATAGGCATCTTTTAAGTCTACTGTACATGCATAGTCTCCAGGTCTCACCGCCTGGAGAACTTGTCGCAATGTAAGCATCTTATATAATAATAATAATAATAATAAACTTTATTTGTATAGCACCTTCCTACAATGCCTTGCATTGACCAAGGTGCTTAACAGGATAAAAAGATGAATAAACTGGAACAATAAATCAATGAAAATAGAATAAGAAACAACAGCAATAAAAGAAGGCAATGGAAATAAAAAATGCTACATACTAAAATAACACAAGTAATAAAAGTTACACACTGAAAGCTTTTTTGAACAAGTGGAAATAAAAGGCAATGGAAATAAAAAATGCTACATATTAAAATACCAAAAGTAATAAAAGTTACACACTGAAAGCTTTTTTGAACAAGTGGAAATAAAAAGGCAATGGAAATAAAAAATGCTACATATTAAAATACCAAAAGTAATAAAAGTTACACACTGGAAGCTTATTTGAACAAGTGGAAATAAAAAGGCAATGGAAATAAAAAATGCTACATATTAAAATACCAAAAGTAATAAAAGTTACACACTGAAAGCTTTTTTGAACAAGTGGGTCTTCAGTCTGGTTTTGAACAGAGTCAGATCAGAGGTGGCACGCAGCTCAAGGGGGAGGCTGTTCCAGGCTTTTGGGCCGGCAACAGAAAATGACCGGTCTCCCCATTGTTTGTACCTTGAGCGAGGCACCTCCAGCAGGTGTTGACTGGCAGAGCGTAAATCTCTGCCGGGCTGATGGGCTTTCAAAAGTTCTGAGATGTACAGAGGAGCAAGTCCATTCAGAGCTTTGAAAACAAACAGGAGCAGCTTGAACTGTATCCTGAACTGAACCGGGAGCCAGTGTAGAGAGGACAGGACAGGAGTGATGTGTTCATATTTTCGTGTGTTGGTCAAAAAGCGCGCGGCAGAGTTCTGTACAAGCTGTAAACGGGAGATGGAGGATTGATTAATACCAACATACAAAGCATTACAATAATCAAGTCTGGAGGTCACAAAGGCATGGATGGCCTTCTCCAGATCACCACGGCTGAGAAATGACTTGACTTTGGAGAGCAGACGGAGCTGGAAAAAGCTGGTCTTGACAACAGAACTGATCTGTTTATCAAGCTTTAAGTTGGAGTCAAGCTGCACTCCAAGATTTCTGACCACCGGGTTGAAGTGGGGGAGGGGAAAACCAACACTGGGACTGGGAAGGATGTTGCTGGTGTCATCAGGTGCACCAAATAAAATGCATTCAGTTTTATCTGTGTTTAGGTGGAGGAAGTTTTGAGAGAGCCAGTGCTTAATGTCATTTAAGCAGTTGACAAGAGTGTTTGAACTGAGTGAGGGGTTGGGAGTGACTGGCAGATAGATTTGTAAATCGTCTGCATACATGTGAAAAGACAGGTTATGACGTGTGATGATTGATCCTAATGGCAGCATGTAAAGAGAGAAGAGGACTGGCCCTAGAATAGATCCCTGTGGTACGCCAGAGGTCAGAGGGGTTGATGAAGAGGAGGACAGATCGCCTATCATGACAGAAAAAGTTCTCCCAGACAGGTAAGATTTGAACCACTCAAGCACAGCTCCCTGGAGGCCAACCTGCTGAGACAAGCGGTTGATTAGTACCTGATGGTCGACGGTGTCAAAAGCTGCTGAGAGGTCTAACATCACCAGCAGAGCAGGGTTTTTTGCATCCAGGGACAGAAGAATGTCATTCTGTACTTTGAGCAGTGCAGATTCAGTGCTGTGACGAGCTCGAAAACCTGACTGAAATTTTTCAAACAGGTTGTTGAGTTCTAGAAAAGATTGAAGTTGAATAAAAACAATCTTTTCTAGGACCTTTGATAGAAATGACAGATGGGAAACTGGTCTGAAATTAGAGAGAGCTGTAGGATCTAGGCCTGGTTTTTTGAGAAGAGGCCTGACCACAGCGTGTTTGAAAGCAGATGGCACAAAACCTGAAGATAGACAGCTGTTAATAAATGACAAAACACAAGGACCAATTACATCAAAGGATTGTTTGAACATTTTAGAGGGAATGATGTCCAGAGAACAGTTAGTTGGTTTCATCTGCTGAACCACCTTGGTGAGGTGAGGCAGTGAGACCAGGTCAAATTGGTCAAAAACAGCTGTGGTTATTGCAGAGGCACATGACTGGATGGTGTTGGATGAACTGACAATGTTCTGCCTGATAGAGTCTATTTTGTTGACAAAATAGCTCTGAAAGTCATCGCAGGTAGACTGTGTGGCAGTTTTCAGAACATTGACAGATGGATTGATGACAGACTGGAGTGTGCTGAAAAGCGTCCTCGGCCGGTTGGAGCTGGTGGAGATTAAATTGGAGAGGTACTGTGACTTGGCCTGTTTCACAGCATTATGATACTCACAGAGACAGTCTCTTAGTATTCCCTGAGATACATGAAGCCGGTCGCGCTTCCATATTCGCTCTGCTTTTCTGCAACGTTGAACTTGCATCTTGAACTTAAATGTTTTAATCCTTTTGTTGAGAGTCCTGAGATCCAGAATTGGTCTCAGAGAATGATCCTTTTTGGGCACCAGGAAGTACTTGATGTAGTGGCCGGAGAGCAGCTTGTGTCCAGAGACCAACCTAATCACTCCTTTTTGCAGCATGGTCGAAACTTCCTCCCTTAGCACGTAAGCGCGTGCAAGGTTGATCTTAGATTGCAGCACCCCTGTGAAGCGGGGCGGTCTCATAAAGAATTGCAATTTGAGTCCATGACGAATTGTTGTCATGACCCAATCATTTGGTAGGCACGCCTTTCAGGCTTGCACATGCGTACTGAGTCTGGATGGCATGTTGTGTTGCAACCCGTCATGTTTGAGAGCCAGAGGGGTGACATTTGACCCCTCTGGCCCTCCCCCGGACAGGCTGGTCGGCCCGACAGGAGATACTGCGACATGTTGGACCACATGGTTGGTTTATAAAAATGGGACTCGAGTCAAGAACCAGGGCAGTCTGTGCTTTGGTACTTTTATTTTCATACATGTTTGAAACAGTTTTTATTTTGTTTACCCATGCAATGGTCGAGTCGCGTTTGGTACGCACTAGGGCTGAACGATTTTGGAAAATAATCTAATTGCGATTTTTTTTCTATAAATTGCGATTGCGATTTAAAATGCGATTATTTTTACTGGTTCTGTATTAATTCATATCACTAACGACACAACTGTTTTTTTTTTAAATCAGATAATTAATGCGCTTTTTCACGCAGAAGCTTGCAAAACAGACCCGGTCACATGACCAGCTCGCGCTTTGTTTATCTCCCGCAGTCTCGGTGTCTCAGCGTCTAAGCTCAGATACACGTTTAAATGAGCTAACTTACCTGAATTTATAACTTTTATGACTTCAGTCGAGCCTGGAGCAAGAGTATTGGAGCGCACGGTCTGCTCCATCCCTGCTCTCTCTCTGTTTTGCTCCTCATAGCTGCGCGCGGCCAAACCGGCTCACTACCAAGTCACGTGACCAGCTTGCGCTCTCAGATACACGTTTAAATGAGCTAACTTACCTGAATTTATAACTTTTATGACTTCAGTCAAGCCTGAAGCAACAGTGTTGGAACGCACGGTCTCCTCCTCCCTGCTCTCTCTCTGTTTTGCTTCGCTCAGAGCTGCGCGCGCCAGACCGGTGTGATGCAGAGAAGCGTGACCAGTCAAATCGCAGCCCGTGCGATTAGTGAATCGCGTTTTAACATATCGCGAGATAATCGCAAATGCGATTAATCGTGCAGCCTTAGTACACACACATATGCCGCTCGCTCCTCGTAGTCTTTTACGAGGGGAGACTGGGCCCAATAGATCAGGTACCCGTACCACGTGGGCGAATAAACCTGTGAGATTGTCAGTTCGTCCTGTTTCATCAGGTCCGAGCCTGCTTTCCGTCTGGGGAGACTGGCGAGATCCTCGGCTGTCCCTGGAAGGTTCCACCGCCACCTGCGGGTCTCTTCCGTGGGGGGCCATTTGTGTTCTCCTTACGAGGGGCAAAGTTCTTTCTCGGCAACCCCTCGCGGAGGGCTTCCGCCTGTTTGCGTCTCTGTTCCAGTTTGGTCTGGACGCGTTCCAGAGCTCCCCTGAAAAGCCCTGTCGAGTCGATCGGGTGCTGGAGGAAAGTTGACCTCTGGTTTTCTGGGAGGTTCGATAAGGTCAGCCAAAGATGGCGCTGGGCGACAACTATTTCCGCCATCGCCTTGCCTTGGGAGATGGCTATTGTCCCCATCAAGCGGAGCACGAGGTCCGAGGCACGGCGAGCCTCCTCCACGGCTTCCGTTGCAACCTGTTCGTCTTTTGCTACCTGGACGTGCTGCAGCTTTTCCGCCAGGTACGCTTGCACCAAGGTTGATGCGTTCATTGCGCGGGCCGCGAGGTCCTGAGCCTTGTAGCACTTTCCAAGTAGTTTCTCCGAAGTGCGGCAGGCCTTGCTGGGTAGTGTAGGTTTCATTCCCGAGGCGGCGGGGGCTAGGTGAGCCGCCAGAGTCTCCTCAATGGGGGGTGTGCTGTCGAGGCCTACTGCTTCCATTCCCGCCACGTCGAGGAGCCGGGACAATGGGAGCATGATAGAAGCTCCCGGATCCATCCAGGAGCGTTTCAGTTCCGTGAGGAAGTCCGGAAATATGGGCATCTTTTGCGACGTTGTTGGTTGCTTCCCATGGAAGTAGCTTCCCGCTAGCCTCGTAGCCTGTTGGCAAGGCGTTGGGTCCAGCCACGTGATCTGCAGAGCATCCGCTGCCCTACGACACAAGTCGAACAGGGCCGGTACAGACAGGTCCGGTTCCGGGAGAATGTGCGCCAGGTTCTGGGAGGAACTCACGATTTCTCCCTTGTCACCAAATTTGACGTCTAGGTCGGACACATCAAGCGTCGAGTCCTCGGCGGCCCCCGAGGAGTCCGATATTTCGTCCTCTCCGACTCGTCCGCTACATTCCAGGTCCACGCTATCGGGTTCCGGAGCAGGAGGAAGCCGACGTGCGACCTTGAGCGTTGCGCTTCTAGCCATGGATTTGGCCAGAGCGACAGCCCGTCGTCTCCTCACTGCCGCCGACATTCGACGGCAGTGAGGGCAAGAGTCGGGGAATTCCAGCGCCTTCCTTGCATGCAGAATCCCTAGGCAGACAGGACAGGCCTCGTGGGTGTCCGTCGCCGAAAGGGAGTGGCCACAGCCGCTGGGGCAAGGGTGCGAGCGAGGACTCGTCATCCTGGTCTTTCTCCTCCTTGTCTTCCGTCTTCCCTTGTCGGGAGCCATGTCCTGCGAGAAGCGTCAAGTTGATTTGAAGATTCTTTTCTTTGAAGTTGTCTTCTCCGTCGTCTTTTCTTTCGCTCAAAAGCCTACTATGTTTAGCAGGAGGTTGTGACGAAGTTAGCGCCATCGAGCGAAAACCTGCGGAAAAGAAGAAAACTTTGAGGGTGAGTAGAAAAATGCCGGACTAGCTTTTGCCAGCCCAGCAGTGCGCAGGAAAATTTCTCTGTACGCTCAGTGTAGGGAGCGAGCTCACCTCAGTCGAGCGATGCGACAACAGAGAAGTCCCGCGAAGTTCAGGTGTTTAAGCGAGGTGAAGGGCAAAAAAGAGGAAGATGGAGGGGCGCCCACCGCCTAAATACCCAGAGGGCGGGGCCTCTGGTGCAGCGGTGACGCCCCTGCCGTAAAGGCGTGAGTGTATTCCTTCAGGTAATCGCGCGGGGGCGCAATTCCCATAGCAAGTATGTTGCACCGAGAGAACACGACTGAAAGGGAACTTAATTACACACAACCACATGCAACTACACCTACATGTGTTATATGTAGTATTTTACAGAGACACAAACATGCATCTTCTTGTGTGACATGACTGAGGAAGAAGATGATAAATATGCAAAACAGAGCTGCATTATCAGGTAAGAGGTTTACCAAGCAGGAACTGGATGGCTGAGAATATTCACCGGTTTATATAGAAAATAAGAGGACACAACACAGTGCAAATGAAAGCAGCGACTGGTACTATCAGTCTTAAATTCTGTAATGTGTTATGTTCTGTTTTTTTTACCAATGTGTATAAAAAAGAGTCATTAAAAGCAGCAGCATCAGAGCAAAAGCACAATTTCTGGTTTACAGATCACTTGACTTAATGTATGTAGCTTTTGAAAAAAATTGACAATAGCATAAATCAATCTGTCAGCTGTGAGGAAAACATCTTAATTTTGGCTCAGTCTTCGTTTGAACTGGACGTGACAGAGGATTCTACAAGGTGTCAAAACATGAGTAAACATTCTTGAATATTTAGCTTTTCCAAGGTGTGCCCCAAGGCATTGTGCTGAGACTCCTCATCTATGCATAGTTTCAGGTACAGTATTTTCATACATGCATGTATCACTAACTTTTGCTGAATGACTGCATCGTGTCTGCAATAATACCGTCTTTTGGTAAAAATGGCCGCATGAATCACATTCAAGCTTCTGACGCTATAGCCTACAGGGTCTGTACCCCAATATCTAACCTAAGTAAGACTTTATAAGTCAACCATTGTGTTCCCCTCTAGAACTTTGTGTTTAAGTGTTGATTAACTTGATATTTTTTCCATCACTTGTAATCTGCTTTGGATAAAAAAAAAAGTCAAAATAAATATATATAAAGATCAAAGTTGTGCTAAAACCAAATCTTGGACAAAAAAACATCTTGCATGCGCAGAGTTTCTCATTTTGCTTTCTTACTCTTCTTCTTGTTCTTTTCACAGTGGAAACATTGAGTCAGCCAAAAACCTCATGGGATTTTATTTGGTTACCACAGTTTACTATGCTGCCTCTCAAAAATAGCTCTCAGAACTAGGCTACACTTACAAGCACATACACGCCACATGAACTGACCCTGGCTTTGTTATACTGTACTACATCTTTTTTTCTTCTTCTTCTACATGCCACTTTGCAAACTTCCACAAATTCCACACATTTTCTGAAAATATTTTTTAAAACACAATATCTAAGTGCAACTAAAACAAAATATACTCTAAAATTGAAACCTTCTGATGGATTTGTGACCTGTCCAGAATGTACTCTTTCTTTAAACAATGGGGAGGCCCAGATAATGATGTCATGGCTCTGAAAGCTTTTCATAGGTTAGTTAACAACACTCAAGTTAATTGGAGGTACAACTGTGGATGCATTTTAAGGCACACCTCTAAAACGCTGCTTCTTTGCACAACATCATAGGAAAAGAAAAAGAAAAGAAGGGGGCATGTTTTGTGTTTCAAAGATGGTTGTGTTTTGTTGCAAAATGTTTGTATCAACCCTGAAACAAAAGCTTAAGACTTTGTGAAGATGCTGCTAAAGCTCGTAACAGAGTTTATAATCTACAGTGAAAAAATCATATTCTGACATGGGCTGAAAGACCTCTTAGCATGGATAAAGCTTTACAATGAATACAACATTTAAAAAAAAAAATACAGTTTACAAATGCACACAGGGACAAAACCCTTAATATTTTTTGGAGATGCCCTATGGTCTGATTAAGCTAAAATTCAACAGTTTGGCCAAAATACCTCCAGTACATTTGGAGAAAAGAATGAGAAGCTTGGTTCTACCAGGAAAATTTCCCTTGATTTGCCAAACTAAGATGGCTCCGACTACTGTCTACCACAGGTAAGATAATGACTGCTCACACATAATTCACACAGATCCTCAACTGTTTCTTTCTTAGGTTTTTCATTATTTGTTTATTCATTGCTACTGTAGCAATGTTTAGTCAGGTCATGGATGCTTTTTTTTTCTTTCTTTTTTTGCTGAGACGTTTCGTACTTCATCCAAAGGACTTCTTCAATCCGAGGAGCAACAAACAAACTAAAGTCCCACAAGCACCAACTCCCATAGTGGAAAAAAAAAATACAGTTTGCTGGTGATAAGATGGTTTCTGGGGCCCACCCTCTCCCCCGTCAACTCCTCTAAGGCAGCCATGCCAAAATGGTTCAAAACACCAAAGTTCATGCTCAATAATCCAGGAACAAATCCAACAATGTTCAGTCACGTCATCTGGACGGTTTCTTTTTGGAAGCTCAGCAAAAAAATAAAAATCATCCAGACGACCTGACTGAACATTGTTGGATTTGTTCCTGGATTATTGAGCATGAACTTTGGTGTTTAGCTACAGTAACTAAAAAAAAAATCTGGACATTAATTTTAAACAAGATTCTACAAAACAATAGCAGGCTCCAATCTGGCAGTACATTTTTAAATCAAACATAAATTCTACCGCTGTACAACTGTGAGATTTAAGTACATAAAGTACAAGTACTATTTTGTCTTTTACCTCAAATACACACAAACAGTCAACCAGTGACACCCTACTGGTCCACAATATTCCTCAGGGTTATTTTTGTCTTAAGGACAAAAGGTTTTATGTCTTACTGACAGATGACAGATTGTGCGTTGACGGTTGTGTGAGTGCGCTTGTGTGTGTTTGGTCAGGATAATTAGACATTGCGATTTGCTCCCTGAGAGTCCTTTAACCACAGGGTTAAGGCATAATGAAACTACACTGTCACAGACACTAAGCTGACACACCACACACAAATGGGCACGTTCACCAAGCTGAGCACATTTACAGATGTTTGAAAACAAACGCACGCAAAAAACTCATAATCTTGTGTAAATGATTAACAGCGAGAGAAATGCGGAGGGATTCAGAAACAAATGTGAGCACAAAAACAAGTACAAATCCAAGTATGAGAATTTATTAAAAAAATTATTTCAAGTTTTTCAATCAAAAAAGTAACATTTTGATTACTTTTTGAAATATCTATTCTCTAGCATCAAAATGCCGTATGAAAAGTGGACAGTTTGACTCAGCCACCTGTGTAGCTGAGTCATGCGTAAAGCTTTGGCAGTCTGAAACGCTGCAAGTCTGCCTTAAATTTCAGCCAATAAAACTGAACTAAGCTCTTCTGTCAACAACACAAAAAAACTCAGCCAACAGTTCAACAGTAAATCAACAAAGGGTGAAGGAAGGTAGTAAGGTATTCCTGTGAATCATTCTAAATCTTGATAACACAAATTCACCTGGTAAATAATGTCTTTATTGGTGAGTTATCATAAAGCAGTGGCTTCGGGCTTGTTTAATATTTTACAAGGAAAGAAAGTTATTCATTTTTACAGTCCATATTTTCCTTTCCAAATTTGCACCTTACAGAACGTTCAAAGGGATAGCTCCATTTTTTTTAAGTGGGGTTGTATGCAGTACTTCTGAGCAGTCAGTGTCTTATCTGCAATAGACAGGCATCAGAGTGTTAGTTTAGGAAATATGAGGAAAAGTTTTCATTCAGGAGTCAAGCTAGTAACTTCCCATTTAGGAAGCAGATTTTTTTCTATTTAAACAAGTCAAATCTCAAATGTTTTACAGAAATTCAAGCAAACACTTTGTTGTGGATTGTAACACTCCCATAAAGTCCTTTTTTTTTCTTTTCTGTTGTTTAAGGAAATTCTACCATTGCTGTTCTGTTCATCATTCTTTAGTTTGTAGGAGGTCGCTTTTGTAAATGAGCTCTCGAGGCTCAATGAGATTTACCTGACTAAATAAAGGTTGAATGAATGAATGAATTTTGCAACGTATGTATCGTATGAATCAGTGGTGGGCACCAGCCCACTAAAACGCAAATCCGCTAGTTGCAGACCTAAACAATTTGTTTGCGCTTTAGCGGATTTACTAATTTTTATAATTCATAAGCGGATTTGCGCTTTCTCTATTTAAAATGCAGTACCGCTAATAACTAAATATCTATCAGTATTCATTGTCTTGAACAGTGGAAAGTTTAAATGTTATGCATCACAATGCACGTGAACCATTCTACAGCTCCCCTCCCAACTAACAGCAATCATTGAGAGAAGGTATATGTCCATTCTTCCTGTTGCTTTCAGTCATGGTTCTGATTTTACAGACATGTCCCACAATGCTGCTGTGTCTGCTTATGTAGCAGGAAGGCAATGGTTAATGTTTCCTGTACTCCATGCTTTGCTTTCGTCATGTGCCCATAATGCATTGCAGCACTTCAGTTTTCCAGTAAACAGTTTTAAAATTACTTTATCGATGCATTTTTAATGAAAAATCTACAATAAACAAAAGAAAAAGACAAAGAAGCAGCCGAAATAGCAATCCTCAACACATTCAACAACTTTAAAATTTTTAGACCATGAGCGAAAGGTCTATTTTAGGAAATGACATCCCCAGCGATTTGCAATTATAGGTAGGATGAAGGTGTATAACAGTTCATGCACTGCTAGTTGGCAGTGTAGTGCAAATACTGTATTGCATAATTTATTGCTGGCTACCAAGTGTTGAATTGAACTTGTGCTTTAAAATTAACTTCTGTTAGTTTTCCTACATAAGCGCTTTTGAAATTGCGGACCTAAGTAACTTAATAAGCGCTTTAGAAATTGCGGAACTAATTTTGGGACTAGCGCTGCCCACCACTAAATATACCAACAGATAAATGACTAGGTTCTAACATGGACACTCTATCCATTAGCGTCTATGTAAACAACACGGGAAACCTCACCCGGCCCGGACACGGAAAGGATTGATAGATTGACAGCTCTTTCTCGATACTGTGGATGGTGGTGCATGGCCGTTCTTAGTTGGTGGAGCGATTGGTCTGGTTAATTCCGATTATGAACAAGACTCCGACATGTTAACTATACGCGGCCCCGTGCGGTCAGCGTCCAACTTCTTAGAGGGACAAGTGTCGTATAATGCATTACCTTTAAATATCCAAATGCATTTTGTTAAAAGACAAAGTTGTTATAATCTTAAGGGGACAGAGATGTTTGTAAAACCACAATTCAGAACTAGTTTGAAGGGACGTTCTACCTCAATCCAGGGAATTAGATTATGGAATGGCTTGGAGAATGTAGTTAAAAATGCCAAGTCAATGTTTACATTTAAGAAAATGATCAAAACGAATGTGTTAAAAAAATAAATGAAATAGCGTAATGTGTATTGTATTAGTTAGAAAATTAGAAAGAGTTAGTCATTTTGTACTGTTGGTTGAAGATTATTATTGTTTAATCTGATTGTTGAAAAAAGTTGGTTGAAGATTATTATTGTTTACATGGTTGATTATTATTGTTTAATCTGATTGTTGGAAGTAAGGGGCTGATATAATAAGATTTATTCTTCTTTCTGCTAACTTTCATTTTTTAAAAATGTTGTACATTATCATTTATGGGATTGTCGTGTATTGTTTCTTTTGTAAAAAATGAACAAATTTAATAAACATAAACATAAATACAGGTAGTCCTCGACTTACGGCGGTCTCCACTTACGGCAATCCGATGTTACGAACGCATCATATTAATAAAAATATAAATTTAAATTTAAATAAAAATGTTATGTGTTTAAATGTTCTTGATTTTATGTGTACAGCACTTTGTTGCAGCTGTGGTTGTTTTAAATGGCTTTATAAATAAAGTATTATTATTGTTATTATTATTATTATTATTATTATTATTATTAAAGCCGATTTACACAGTTTTCGGCAGTTTTCGGCAGTGTCCGTCAGTTTTCTGCAGTGCCCGCCGGCTTCGGTTACCTCCAGCTTCGACAGCCGGCTTTGGACAGAACGTCGGTCCGATCAGAGATTGCTTCGCTTGGATAAATGAGATGGAAACGGTCGGTGAACTCTGTCAGGCAGACGAACGGATTGGCGGCCTGGATGTTGTTGGCACCCGGAGCTAACAAGCTAAAAGGTAGACGGGCGGCTTGGCGGTTGGTGGCACCCGGAGCTAACATGCTAATGCCAGCACCACCAGGGAGACGGAGCCGACGGGTGGCGGAGAGGCCTGCTGCGGCCGGGAGCTCGCCTCGATGGCCGCCTGGCAGCCTCAGATGTTGGATGGACACCGAGCTAACATGCTAAAACGCAGAGAAATAGCTGCGGCAGCCTTTTGGAAGGGCTAACATGCTAACGGGCGCCGCTATTGGAGGGGCTAATGCGCGCAGCTATTGGAGGGGCTAACATGCTAAAACGCGGAGAAACAGCTGCGGCAGCCTTTTGGAAGGGCTAACATGCTAATGGGCACAGCTGTTGGAGGGGCTAACATGCTAACGCGCGCAGCTATTGGAGGGGCTAACACTAACGCGTGCAGCCTTTTGGATGGACACCGCGGAGAAACGGCTCCCAGTAAGTTGTTCACTCTTTTTCCCTTCATTATGTATGGAGTTAACATGCTAACAGTCCTTCCTGTAAACAGTTTGGACCGCGTGAAGCAGCACGAAGCTGCAGAGCTCGGACGTGCAACGAGCTAACATGCAAACAGACAGAGACAGGCTTGACCAGCTCAAAGTAAGACATTAACTATTTATTATGTTTTCAAATGTACTGTATGTGTTTTTGGATAATTATGTAGGGTAGTTGTTAGGATAGGTGAAGTGCTTGGTAACTGTTTTGTACCGTACATGTACGTGTATAAGTGGCGGCTCGTGTGTTTTCCGACTTACGGCAATTTTCGTGTTACGAACGGCCGTAGGAACGGAACTCGTCCGCACGTCGAGGACCACCTGTATATGTCTGATGAAAAATTTATGGTGGGTAAAAGTTTACACTAAAACATTCACGTGAACCTTGATGAATTTTTAAAAGCCTAATATGGAAACAATTCCTTCTTATATAGGTTTTCATCTGATTAGTGGTAAAATTGAGTCTCTTATACTGTAGTTAATAGTCTCTTGTGATTCCACAAACTGAGGTCCCTCTCCTGTTTAATGCTGGTAGGGTAATACGAACTATTCATAACAACCACAACAACTTAAGTATCTCAACTATCTCTTTATAAAGTGTGAAACATTACCACACTGAACACTTTCCTGATTCATGCTGTAAGGAGTGTTGTCAATAGGCTTCACTCTCTTGATATACAGTAATGATGATGGTGTGGTTTTAACACAAAGTGCAGACAGACATGGGGAACTCATTGGATAAGGCAAGAATAATATTTATTAACAAGAATCTAAAAGGCTGATGTGGCAGCAAAACTTACGTACATGGACTAGGAGACACGGAGGAAGATAGAACATGAACGCCTGGCAATTCCTGGACCATCTACCTGACAAACTAAGAGCCTCATACGCGGTACTCACCTGTGGTGCTCCTTCCTCAGCTGCACCTGCACCATCCACCACTCGCCTTCCAACTCACCTGGACCTTCATGTTTGGAAACCCCTCTGCCTTCTTCTTCTGCTGCCATTTACCAAACAAACCATAAGGAACCAAGAATCAGACTTTACTACCTGTTGCCTAACATCTCATTCCAGAAAGTAACTCATTCCCTCCATTCACAGTCTCCAGATCCTTGCTTGTATTTATTCCCCTGAACTTCACTGCAAGTAAATAAATCTCCATGGGTGTTGGGGAAGACGACCCACCTTCATAGGGTCGTCGTCCCAGACACTTACAGAGACACAGGGAGTTGCTGACAGAACAAGAAAAACTAGTGGCAGCACAGGAAACACTGGTGGCAACACAGGACATTCTGGTGGCAGCACAGGACATTCTGGTGGCAGCATATGATGTACTGGCAGCAGCACAGGACACGCTGGTGAAGAGAAGGCAATCTGCCGTCTACCCCTCCTGCAGCGGTGGTGTGAGCTACGACCAAGGGCAAACAAACCACATCATCGAGCTCTGGATCTTCCTCTAATGGCCACAGAACTCAAGAGGTGAGCGCAATGGAGGAGAGTGAGTAACTGCAGAGCCACGAGACACCGGAGGCAAGCGAGAAGCTGGAGGAGGAAAAAGCAGGCTTGAAAGTCAGGCAGGTTCCTCGGAGCTGAGACTTCCTCCTCTCCTCTTCCTCAATCAAACGAGGTGAAGGCAGGATTTTTCTTTCTGGGCTGCAGTGTCTTCGTCTCTGGATTGGTTTGATCTGGAACCTGCTCCACCAAATGGTGGACCGCGCCTCCTGCGTCCACTCTCTCGCTTGCTGGGCAGTGTTGTCTACTTCTCAGGCCAGAAACTCAAACATAATCAGTAGAGCTGGGTAATATGGACCAAAATTAATATCTCAATATTTTAAGATAAATCATGATATACAATATATACCTCAATATTTTTTTCTTTCCATAAAGTAATCAATAAAATATATTTCTGAGTCAAAGCTTTGTTCCAATTGTCACACATGCACATTTATTAACAGCTGTAACTGTACAAAATAAATGTCTAAAAAAATAAACTATTTACATATACTAAAGTTTGTTTTTTTACACATTTACAGTATTTACATATATTAAATAATAATCCTCTTCAGCTGGAGGCAGCTGTGACTGAGAGGCTAGAGCAGTCATCCTTCAATGGGAGAGTTGGGGGTTCAATACATAGTTCCCATGTGACGTCACATCTGTGGGTTGTCCTGTTTGACCCTCCCACTTGTAGGTTTTGCTGCAGTTTGAGCGCATTCAAATGGATGTCCATTTTTCACGTTGTTTTTTTTGTTAATTTCTAATTAATTACAATGGTTACTTCGTGTTGTGTCAGTGGGTTTTCCAGTCGGGTAGACGTTTGGGCAACGCGCAGGTTTCACTCAATCAAAAAAAAAAGTAAACATGAAGGATTTATCTCATCGGAGAAGCTCACAGCTGAGCAGCCTGCAGCCCCAACTCTGCTCGATCTGCTCTGAAGACATCTGCCTTTGGCCGGTAAACAAAATATTCTACATAAATCATTTTATGAAACAATGTTAGAGTACAACTGTCTGTGTGTTAGAGCTGGTTTTTTTTTCATTATTTAGCGACACCGTCTTGCATGCTGTGGTTAGCTTAGCATCTCGCTAACGCAACAATGGCTGGCCTCACGGTCCATGCCGGTCCTCCGGACCGGCATGGAGACCACCCCAGTGGGGAAAGGAGGACTGGAGCCGTCGTGCGGGCGACGCGTCGGTCCCATGGGACGTGCCCCCGCAACGGTTCCACGCCGTCTGACCTGAGCGAGGGACCCTCCGCTCCAGTGCTAACAACATGCTACGGTAACACTCAAAAGTGCTGGTGCTGGCTGTGTGTTATTTTAGTTAAACCTTTATTTAGCTGGTTAGATATGATTGAGACAGTTTACACATCTTTTTTGGATTTAAAGCTGTGAAGCTCCGTGTGCGCTCCTTGTAGTACGGTAATTAAATAATTAATGATATCAGAGTAACTTGTGACTAGTTGTCTGATTCGTCTGCCATGATTTCTTTCTCAAACTCAACTCCGACCACTGCCATGTTCTCTTGTTCCTTGGTGAAGCTGTGGGGTGGCTGTGTTTTTGTCCGTATAATTTGCTCTGGTTGTTCGTGTCTGAGCTGGAGGGACCCTCCGCTCCAGTGCTAACTCTATGCTAACCTCCAACACGCTCTGGTTGTTCGTGTCTGCTTGTTCGCCATCTTTGCCTTTCTTCTGCCTACAGATATGGTGCGGACGGAGCTATTGCGCAATACTGGGGCGTGTCTGGGAACTATGTATTCCACCAGCAGTCACATGCTGAAGTGTACCTGAGCAAGACACTGAACCCTTCCAATGTGTGTCTCGTCGATCTATGAATGTGATAAAGCTCTGATTATTCTTTGCATAGATCTAGTAGAGTGCTGTATGAATGCGTGAATGAGGTCACAGGTTGTAGTGTAAAGCGCTTTCAGTGCCTTGATAAGATAGAAAGGTGCTTTATAAGTACAGTCATTCAGGTCAGACTACACGTAAGTAAGGGTGTGTGAACCGCAGCTGCAGGTTCGAGTGTTTTTTTTTCCCTTCCACTTTCCCTGAAATAAACCACGGGTCAGAACTCATTTAGCCGAGCTGTGCCTTATGAGAGGAACAGAGAGAGATGGCTACATTAATAAATCAGCTGCTTATCATATCGTTAAGACACGGTTCCAGTCTCAGCTGTGGAACAAGACGGCTAAAGCATTAGCCGTCTTGTTAGCCGCTAAGGACCGTGTCTTTAGCGATATGATAAATTGCTGATTTACAAAGTATTAATGTTGCAGCGCAACCTCTCACCTTTCCTCTCATAAGGCACAGCTCGGCTAAATGAGTTCTGACCTGTGGTTTATGTCAGGGAAGGAGGCTAAAAAACACTCAGACCTGCAGCTGCAGTTCACACACGCTTCATATTCCACTCAGCTGTTTTAAACGGTGAAAAATATTTGTAGTTCCAACTTTTCGTTGGGACTGTTTTCAGCATCGTCTACAGAAATCATCTTTCTGCCCCTCATCTGACAATTTAAATCCAAACCATTTTGTTCAGCAGCTAAACTGCTGTGTTTCTCCTGTCTTTACTCGTTGTGCTAAATGTCCCGCCCACCTCCTGGAGAAGCAGGAAGGAGGGGAGCGTGGCTGAGGGCTGTGTGTTTGTGTTCAAGGAGGGGGGCTGCGTGGGAGAAAGAAGACAGCAGGAAGATTTCTAAGTATAAAACTATTGTTTTGTATCAATAGTTCAATTTATATTGCAAACTTTTTTTTTATTGATGTTCTTAAAATATTGATATATCGTCCAGCTCTAGTAATCAGTCTGCTGGGTTCAGGTTGCTCTGTGGATTCTATTATGATTCTGGTGTGGTTTGAACCCAGAGTGCAGACAGACACGGGGAACTTGAAGATAAGATTAGAACAATATTTATTAACGCGAAACCAAAAGGCTGACGTGGCAGCAAAACTTACGTACATGGACTAGGAGACACGGAGGGAGACAGAACATGAACGCCTTGACAGAACATTCTATGGACCAATAAGAAGACACAAAGATGCAGAATATGTAGGAACACTAATGATAGACAATGAAGAATATCTGGTGTGATTGGGATAGAGGACAGGCAAAGGTGGGCGCCAGACCGCTAGGGAGCGCTAAAACGCTAATCCGCTTATAGCGGACCTAAACAATTTGTCAGCGTTATAGCGGATTGACTAACTTTTATAATTCATAAGCGGATTTGCGCTATTTTTATTTAAAATGCAGTACCGCTAATAACTAATTATCTATCAGTAAAAACGAAAAAACTTATTTACGGGCTCTTAAATCAACCGGACGACTGCTCACAGACCATATCCTGTCAGCGCCGGATGTGGTCCGTGACAAAAAAGCGTCCCCCTCAGTCTCTTGGCTAGAGAGAGCGCTCTCTCTATAGCAGTTAGCAGCCAGTGTGTTACTCTGCAGCCTTATTGCTTGTTTTCGAAGAGTCAGACGAAGAGTTTTTAACATGGAGGGTGAACTTATGGATGTTTCTCAGCGGCCTACGCGACGCGTCAGCGCCTCATTTGCCCTGTTCAAAATGGCGACGGCCACAGAAGCAAAGGACTTTACAACAAAACACGGTAAAAACAATTATTTCTTTGCTGAGAAAAAATATATTTCTTAGCTGACTTTATAGCACAAGGTTTTTCTGAGCTTAACCGTTTCACGAAATGGTCAAATCTGCTGGATTTAAAAAAGTAGTTCGCCATTTGCCCTGTTCAAAATGGCGACGGCCACAGAAGCGTAGGACTTTACAACAAAACACGGTAAAAACAATTATTTCTTTGCTGAGAAAAAATATATTTCTTAGCTGACTTTATAGCACAAGGTTTTTCTGAGCTTAACCGTTTCACGAAATGGTCAAATCTGCTGGATTAAAAAAAGTAGTTTGACATTTGCACGTTAGCGCGTTAGCATTTAGCTTCCGTTAGCTTTGCTAATACATAAGCGCTTTTGAAATTGCGGACTTAAATAAATTAATAAGTGCTTTAGAAATAGCGGAACTAATTTTTGGATTAGTGCTGCCCAGCACTGAGGACAGGTGTAACAGGAGATGGAAAATACAGGGATCACAAAACACAAATAGACACTGATCCTCTCAACTGGCACTGTGATTTTTGCTAATAATATTTTAAACACGAGTTGCAATAAACTATTGTTTTATTAAAAAAGAACAACAAAAAAGATTAGTAGTGATTGCCGTAGAATAAGTATTTCAGGTGGAAATCCACTACATATTTGAAAGATGATTCGTTCATTCTAGACCAGGGGTGTCAAAAATGCGGCCCGCGGGCCGGATCCGGCCCACCAGGGGGTTTTAATCAGCCCACGGATAAATCTGAATTTAAAAAAAAAAAAAAAAAAAATTTTTTTTTTTTACAAATGAATACATGTACAGTACTGTACAGTCACCAATCACTTAGCCTATCCTAACACAATTTTTAAAGATGAAGGAGTGAGTTGAATTGTCTCCCTTTCACATAAAGTGAAAGTAGCTCCCTTTATGTGAATGGAGCCTGCAGGGGAGGAGGGAGACAATTCCACTCACTCCTTAACTGTGTTAATACATTACGGCAAAGACTGGTTCATCCCAAAGATCCAGTCCCCCGGCACAAACAGAGTAATGTGGTGTATGCTGTTCAGTGTCAGGAGGGCTGTGATCAGTCTTATATTGGGGAAACAAAACAGCCACTGGCCAAAAGGATGGCCCAGCACAGAAGATCAACATCATCAGGTCAGGACTCTGTGGTCTACACTCATCTCCAGGCCAGCGGTCACTCTTTCAGGGATGAAGATGTTCACATTCTTGATAGAGAAGTTGGTTTGAGAGAGGAGTAAAGGAGGCCATCTTTGTGAAAAGAAACCGCCCATCATTAAACAGGGGTGGAGGCCTCCGGGTTCAACTGTCCCCCTCTTACAATGCTGTGATTGCTAGTATCACTCAGCCCTCTGTGAATAGTAAACAACCATCAGGGTGCTAACAATCCATTGTTAGGCTGATGGTCCTCCTTGATCATGTGAGCAGCTGGTTTCAGGCTGTCATCAGCCAACTGGTTGATCCACTGTGAGAGGGTGCTATTTATAAGACTGAGCTGAACACAGCAACTCAGACTGAGGAAGTCTTTCGGACGAAAGACGAAACGTTTCTACATTTTTTTGTTGTTGCTTTGTTTTGTTTTATTTTTTGAATGTCCAGAGGACCAGACTTAGCTTTTTTGGATTTTTCTACCTGGATTATTGAGCATGCATCAGTGTATTAAAATTCATTCATTTCTAAATTTTGATGGGTTTGATGCATTTTTAACATACAGGAAAGTGTTTTAACAAAACTGTGTTTTTTTTTTATGTCCAGAGGACCAGACTTAGCTTTTTTAGATTTTTCTACCTGGATTATTGAGCATGCATCAGGGTATTTAACAAAACAGTTTGTTGACTAAATGTTTTAAAATGTGCAATCACTGATCAGTTTTTTAATGTGTAATGCACTTAAATGTTAAACTGAGTAAAAGTGTAAAAGGACAATTAATTTAATGTAAATATTTTTATAATTTATTTATTCTTTGCGCACTAATACAAAGAAAAAAGTGGACTTTTGGAATGAGTACGTATACTGGTCTGGCCCCCGTGAGATCAGATTAAGCTGTATGTGGCCCCCAGATCAAAATTAGTTTGACACCCCTGTTCTAGACAGTCTGTATGAAAGTCAGAGGTACTTTGTGCATCTTGGTGGACAAAGTTAATGAGGATCAGAACCTCACATGAATGGGTCTTCATGACACCCACTCATAAACTCCTGATACACAAGAAAACCTTCATGATTTCCCTGGAACTGAGAAAATTTGTCACACCAGCAGTGAGGACTTGAGCTGATACAATTAGTTAACTTCTTGATGATGGGGAAACCACTGTGGGTTGAACCAAATCTTTGGGTTTCTAAAATATTTAACTTTTAAGTCAAGAGCAGAAGTTGGTTCAGATCTTGTTATAACAGTTTGTGCTAAAACTGATCAAAAAAACTAATTGTTCTGATGTGTTTTTATTTCAGCAGCAAAGAATAAGAAATGGTTCTTTATTCCAATGATTATTAAAAAGGTTTAAAATGATTTGCAGCTGACATCGTGTGTCTAGTGTGACACCTGGTCAGAAAAGAAGGAACAAGTCTCCATGTTCCTCTTTTCAATGCCTCTTCTTTGCTCCAAAGCTAGAACACACACACACACATCACACACACACACACACACACACACACACACACACACACACACACACACACACACACACACACACACAGGTTTGTTTTACTATCTTTGTGGGGCCATTGCATTGACTTCCATTCATTTTTCATTCATTTCTATAGCCTAACCCTGACCTTTACCCTAAACCTAACCATTACCAATGCATACCTAACCCTAACCTTAACACATCCTCAATTCACACCTTAGTCCTAAACCTAACCCCTAACCCACCAACGGGACTTCTTCTTATGGGGCCCGGGCTTTGGGCCCCATAAGAACCAGTTGGGCCTCACAATTTGGTAAAACTCAGAAAACTGGGCCTTACAACGTAGCATAAACAAGGACACACACACACACACACACACACACACACACACACAAGTTTGTCTTTCTATCTCTACAGGGACTTTGCATCAACTTCAATTCATTTTTCATATTTCCAGACTATAGGTCGCAGTTTTTTGCCTAATTTTCATGCCCTGCGACCTATAGAGAGGTGAGACCTGTTTATGGATTTTTTCCCATATTTTTAGACCAATTTTTGGCTCAGATACGATCGTTTTTCATTTTGGCAAAAAATTGTGCAGTACCACTTTTGTCCGCTAGGGTACACCGGCCGTTCCTACCTCATGTGTCCGAAGAAAGGCTCATCTGGTCGGACTGACTCTGTCGCTGCCCGGCCTCCTGCTCTGGAGGTATGTTAGCTGTGTTTGTTAGCAAGATAAGTCAAGAACCACAGGACAGATTTTTATCAAACTTACAGAAAGTAATCACTGTATGGACATTTACAAGTGACTACCTTTATGAGATGTTTAAGATTTAAAAAAAAAAAATAGATGTTTTATAGACGTAAACGTGTCACGTTAGCTTCGGGTTATTTTCCTGCTACTATTTGTCTAAATAACTCATAAACCACACCGCAGATTTTCTTGAAACCTACAGAACGTAATTACAGGTAGTCCCTGACTTACGAGCACTCTTACATACGAGGCCCCGGACTTACGAGCTGGCGAAAGAGAAGTAAATTTGTAAAAAATACAGCACTTTTTTGTGTTTTTAGATGAAAGTGTGTTAGCTAACCGTTTGGAAACACGTTTCCGACCATGTTTATGAACTAATATGAACGTTTTTGATGAAAAACGAGTGTTCGTAGTAGCGCTAGCATAAATGTTCCAACTTACGAGCGAAAATCCGGACTTACGAGAACACGTGCTTCGTGTTCCAACTTACGAATTTTCGTGTTACGAGCAACTCGCAGGAACGGAACTCGCTCGTAAGTCGGGGACTACCTGTACTTGGTGGTCATTTACCAACTGTGACCTGTATGAGACATTTGAGCTAAAATTTGATTTATTTATCATTTATTTTCGCAGTGCACGCTACCGTTTGGAAGACGTCAAAGCGAAACAATTTTAATCCAGCAGAGTTGACCATTTCGTGAATTTATTAAGGAACAGTTAAGCTCAGGAACCCTTGTGCTATAATGTCAGCTATAATTTTTAGCAAACAAATAATTGTTTTTACCGTGTTAATCCTGTAAAGTCCTTCCGTGCTCGCTTCTGTGGCCGCTATTTCAGCAGGGCAAATGAGGCGCTGACGCGTCGCGAAGCGGTGACACATAATAGATGCAACCTAAATAAAGGTGCAATCTGTTTATGGATTTTTCAAATTTATTGCCAATAATTGGACAAAGCGACCTATAGAACGGTGCGATTAATCAGGCGGAAACTACGGTTATTTCTATAGCCTAACCCTGGCCCTTATCCTAAACATAACCATTATCAGTACAGTACATACCTAACCCTAAACCTAACCCCTCCTCAATTCACATCTTAGTCCTAGACCTAATCCTTAACCCACCAACGGTACTTCTTATGAACTTTGGACCCTATTCAGAGCAGCTGGTCCTCACAATGTAGTACAAAGTATGTATTGGAAAAATGGGCCTTACAAGGTAACAAATACAAAGACACACACACTCACACACACAGAATGGATAATTCTGCTACACAGTTTAAAGAAGGTTTGCCCTGAAGACACACAGACACAGAAAGACACTCCTGATTTTCTTTGCGTGTGTGAGTAGGTGATGAGTCAAAGCTTCAACCCTTATCTTTCTCACGTCCCCACCCTGTTGCCCCTGTGATCACTGACTGCTGGAATCACAGCAGCAGGGTGGAAAAGCTGGCTTGCTTTACACTTATCACATACGAGTACAAGCTCAGTAGTAAATCTTTCACATATGGAGCAAATCACACTCTTCCTGAAGTAAGTGCTGAGTAATTACACTCCTGTATACTGTACTGTATTACAGTAAAAACATGTTGTTTTATCTTGCATTTAGCTAATCATGTTTTTTGTTGTTATTTAGTGTGACACACCAGTGCTGTTCATTGCTAATTAAATGCATTGACATTACTTGAACAGTCTTTTTATTATTATTTGCTCAGTGTCAGTAACATGGAAGTACAGCACGAGAGCAGAATGTTTCTACTGGTGCTGACTGGCTTCAGTCAAAATGTCCCTGATGATATTGTGCCTGTGGAAGTGAACGAGCCCCATTTCCTTACATTATTTACTCTTTATGTGGAACTGAAGAGTAAATCCCGTGAGCTATGGACGTTAGAGGAAGAGAGCAGCGCTAACTTTAGTTTATGTTTGTGTTGAAAATCTGAATTCTTGAAGAAGAGAGACAAAGACTGTGTCGACTACCAAAAAGATAGAAGAAGAATGTACAAAAACAACTTAGCAACAAGTAAGGGTGACCATAGGAATACAACAAAAATATATTTTAAATAATAATATTTTGGATTATGAACAAACTGGGAGCTTAAAGTCCCAGAGGAAAAGTCTGCAAGTTCCCACCTGGCATTTCAACATGTAAACTTTGACCCAGCATCATTATACTGCATCTGCTTATCTTTACACAGATAAGTGATTAATCTGATTGCAAGCAAATATGATGCAGATACATATTAAAGTCTAAAAGCATTTGATTGGTATATACTGTACCGTAAATATGAATAGCTTGGTGGTGGACACCCTGGGTTAGGGAGGCTGTCAAGTGGAAGAAGGCGTCCTATCGGGCCTTGTTGGCCAGTGATGGTGAATCCAGACCGAATGCGTTTTCTACTGCAGGAACGTCCAGTTTACATGCAAAGTCAATGGTGGACGCACCTCCAGCAGCCTCCTGGCGTCTTGCGTCACGTCGCGTGCGTGTTGAGCGTGCTGGAGAGCGATTTCCGTGCACGTGAACCCGCGTCAACCTCCAAAGCACGCCTCCAACATGCTGAAGATTTCGCCGTTCAACTTTCAAACGCCGCTCAAACTCTACCCGATTGGTTGGTGTGTCAACCAATCAGGGAGAGTCGGGGGAGAAGAGAGGGGGTCAGGGGGAGAGTCCCTATGTGACGCGGAAACCAGTGACGCGGAAACCATTGCGCATGTGACGTATTGTTTGTGGAACACAGAAAAAACCCGCGGAGTCATGGAATATGGAAGAGAAACTCATTGTAGCTGTGTGTTCGCGACAATTCCTTCACAACCAGTCAAGTCTGCTCCACAGAGACAGAAATAAAGAGCTCCTCACCTCGCGGAGTGCATTGACGACTCGGTACACCGGTAAGCTCCTCCCCCACACCCCCGCAGCAGCAGGGTTGCCAGATAAACATGAATTTTATTTTTTTATTTATTTATTTTTACCCCTTTTCAGTGCAAATGTTCACTAAACTCAACACATTATTAATCTTATCAGACCCTCACGCAGCAAATATGACAGTTTGGGTTAAAAAAAATAAAAAATAAGCAACAGTACTAGATGATTAATTAATTTTTATCTGGCAACCCTGCGCAGCAGTTTTCTGGGTAGTTTCGCTTCTGGCTTTTTGGTCTGGACACAAAGTGCGTCCACTTGCGTGCGTGTTGAGCTTTTTTGCCGTTGAAATCGCGTTCGGTCTGGATGTACCATGAGACTCTGGAGGCAGCTGAGGAGTACCGGAGGGCCAAGCGTTGTGCAGTCTTGGCTGTTGCTGAGGCAAAAGCTTGGATGTGGGAGGAGTTCAGTGAGACCTTGGATAGAGACTCTCTGTCGGCTCCGAGGAGATTCTGGCAAACCATCAGGTGGCTGAGGAAGGGAAAGCAGCTCTTTACTAACACGGTGTTCAGTGAAGGTGGGGTGCTGTTGACCTCAACCAGTGATGTTGTCAGGAGGTGCAAGGAATACTTCTCTGACCTTCTCAATCCCACCAGCACGTCTTCCATGGAGGAAGACGAGTCGGGGGACATTGGGGTTGATCCGTCCATAACCGCGGCTTAGGTCACCGAGGTAGTTAAAAAGCTCCAAGATAGAGGGGCTCCAGGAGTGGATGAGATTCACCCTGATTGCCTTAAGATTCTGGATGTTGTGAGGCTGTCTTGGCTGACATGCTTTTGCACTGGATTGGCAGACTGGGGTGGTGGTTCCCCTCTTGAAAAGGGGGGACCGGAGGGCATGCTCCACTTATAGGGGCATTACTCTCCTTAGGCTCCCTGGTAAGGTCTATTCAGGGGTACTGGAGAAGCGGGTCAGATTGTTGGTCAAACCTCAGATCCAGGAGGAACAATGTGGGTTTCCTGGCCATGGAATACTAGATCAGCTCTTTACCCTCACTATGGTCCTTGAGGGGTCATGGAAGTTTGCCCATCCAGTCTACATGTGTTTTGTGGACTTGGAGAAGGCATTCGACCATGTTCCTCGGGGTACACTGTGGGGGGTGCTCCGTGAGTATGGGATTGGAGGCCCGTTGTTACAGGCTGTTCAGTTCCTATACAAGCGGTGCAAGGGTTTGGTTCGCATTGCCGGCAGTAAGTCGGACCCCTTCACGGTGGGAGTTGGACTCCGCCTGTTGTCACCGATTCTGTTCATAACTTTTATGGACAGAATTTCTCGGTGCAGCCATGGGGTGGAGAGTTTCCGGTTCGGTGGCCTCCGGATTCCATCTCTGCTCTTTGCAGATGGAGTGGTCTTGTTGGCGTAATAGTGCCATGATCTTCAGCTCTCACTGGAGCGGTTCACAGCCGAGAGTGAAACAGCTGGAATGAGAATCAGCACCTCCAAATCTGAGGTCATGGTCCTCAACCAGAAAAGGGTGGATTGCTCTCGTCAGGTTGAGGTTCTGCCTCAAGTGGAGGAGTTCAATCATCTCTGGGTTTTGTTCACGAGTGAGGGAAGAATGGATCATGAGACTGACAGATGGATTGGTGCAGCATCTGCAGTATTGCGGACTCTGTACCAGTCTGTTGTGGTGAAGAGAAAGCTGAGCTGTAAGGCAAAGCTCTCTGTTTACTGGTCGGTCTATGTTCCTACACTCACCTATGGTCATGACCTCTAGGTAGTGACCGAAAGAATGAGATTGTGGATACAAGCGGTTGAAATGAGTTTCCTCCGCAGGGTAGCTGGACTCTCACTTAGAGATAGGGTGAGAAGTTCAGTTTTCCGGGAGAGACTCAGGTAGAACTGCTGCTCCTCCACGTCGAGAGGAGCCAGTTGAGGTGGTTTGGACATCTGGAAAGGGTGCTCCCTGGACGCCTCCCTAGAAAGGTGCTTCGGACATGTCCAACTGGTAGGAGACCCCGAGGAAGACCCAGGACACACTGGAGAGATATTGTCTCTCGTTTGGTCTGGGAACGTCTTGGAGTCCTCCCAGAAGAGCTGGAAGAGGTGGCTGTGGAAAGAGATGTCTGGGACTCCCTGCTCAAACTGCTGCCCCCGTGACCCGACTTCAGAACATGCAGAAGATAATGGATGGATGGATGGATGGATGGATGGAGTTTAATCCTCCCTGAAATGAGATGGTCTAAATGGTGCATGCTCAACAGAGCTGAGTTAATAATAATAATAATAATTAATTCAATTTATAACGCACTTTTCATTAGTGAAAATCTCAAAGTGCTACACACATTGAATGCTACACACATTCATACACCGGTAGCGGCAGACTACCATGCAAGGTGCTTTCCAGTCCTACCGGGAGCAACTCGGGGTTAAGTGTCTTGCCCAAGGACACAACGACACATGGTGTGGGGAACCGGGATTCGAACCGCCAACCTTCCGATCGGGGGACGACTGCCATTACCACTACGCCACGGCCCCGTAATACTACTTATACTAACATTACTACTGACAAAACTAATATAAATACTACTATTACTATAGCTAGTACTGCTAATACTAATGCTAAGACTACTAATGCTAACACTAATACTGCTAACATTACTATGGCTAGTACTATGTAGCACCCCTAACTATTAGGCAGAGGAATATCAGCTACTAGACCAGTTCTAGGTTCGTTAGTGGTAAATTTGTTATAGTAAGAGCCAGAATCAGAATAGTGTACATATAAGCCGGCAATTTAATTAGAACAACACAGGACAAACATTAACAACATTTGGCATTAATTTCCATAAAGTACCCTTTTGAACACCCTTTTGTATCGTATTCGCCCTATTTGTGGGGTTGAAGTAAAAGGTTTATGTTCAATACTTTCCAATCTGATTTAAATCCTATTTTGTTTTAATGACCGGTCATTTAGTCTAACTTGAGGAATAGGCAAGATTTTTTATCCTCAGGTTGACCTCAATATTAGGTATACAGTACTCAGCTCACCTACTCAGATCCTTATTGATACTTTAAAGCATTCATACAGTTACCCTTTGAAGCACTCAACAGTATCAACATTTCAAATGATGTATCACAAACCAAACAAAGAAGAGGGTAGCAGTAACCATGACTGCTGCATGGTGTGGATTATCAGACAGCAGCTACATTTAGCTGTGTGACAACACACGTCAGCATAAAGCTGGCATTAAGAAACAAAATATTTATGAATGCTGGTGTTTCATAAACTAAGAATATGGACCTTAAATGTTATTAACATAAGGAAATTGTAACAATGATTTTGAATTGTCTTCAAAGTTGTGCTGTTGTTGGGTGTAACTGGGACCTGTGTACATAATTTTGTCCCACCTCCTGTTCCACGTCAGAGTCAGAGAGTCTTTGTTGTCATTTGCACCGCATGTGGTACATGTGATGAAACGAGATTATGTACACAGGGTCCCAGTTACATCCAACAACAAAATGTAAGAGAAAAACAGTAATAACATCTAGGATATAACTAAGAAAAACATCAACTAGAAATACACTAAGCCCTAATGTAGTAGAAAAACATCATTACAAACAGCAGCACGAACACAAGTCTGTATGAGCAGATGAACACAGCAACAAGAGAACAGATCAGCATCAGCATCGCATGTGGTGAGAACAACAATAAAACCTACTTGTACTTGAAAATTCTTTTGGCATTAAAGACTACCTGAAATTTTTGATCTAAAGGGCTTCTAGTGGGGTTTTGGCTGAGAAATAATGTGTTGTTTTAACAAAATGCAAATGCAAGGAGACAAAAAGGGTTAACTCTCTTCCTGTTTGCAGCTCGTCAGTAACCCTGACAATAAATGAAAATGTGGAAGCACATTTCAGATGCATCAAACTGCTGATATGCATATTTGAAGCTTCATACCTGTTAGTCTTTCGAAGCTTTTGAAGCTCTTCACAAGGACATAAAAGCCATACCGAGCATTTTCTTGCCTTTTATTTTTCAACCCACTTTACTGGTGAGATTAAAGTGAATTTGAACAAGCTCAGACTTTCATCCTTCTTCCCTGATCCAGTCCGCCCTTTGATAGTAAATAAAACTGTGATGATGCAACATGCCGAAATGTTTCCAAGCAGGAAGCCAATAGGAAATTTATCTTGCTGCAGCAACACAACTTCATAATTACACCATTAGGAGGTTTTATACTCAAACTGGTACCGGTAATTAAATCATGACAAGGAACTGTCATTGAAACAGAAGCTGTGTTAGTCATCCATTATTGGACCACTCACAAACAGTTTGCTTAGGGAGAATCAAGGAGAGCTAAATTTCGGGGGGAAATGCATCATGCTGGCACAGATTGGTAAAACTCCAGAGGTGATATGGCACTAACTGAGGGTGTAGTGAGGAGTTTGCTTTCAACATCAGCAAACAACTTGCTCCATATCTTTGTCTGCCAGCCAGGAAATAAGCTGCTTACCAGCTGCAGCTCAAGCTGTGATTTAAAAATGTGAGCAGTCAGTGCATGTCTTTTGGGTTTAACCACATTTAAACAGCCGTTTTGTATAGGTTTTGGCTTTGCGTCTTTCCAATTGCTAGAAACCAGCTGAAAGCTTTGCAGAGGAAACAACTCTTTCTTTTCCACTGATGGGGCTTTTACAGCCCACCGTTGGAGTCAATGCAGTGATGTTTTTGCCAGTTTTTTTTGTGTGTGTGTGTGTGCATTAGTTTGTATGTAGCATTAGCAAAATATTCAATCATTTCAATAGTTAAAATGGACAAATGTGTGACTGTATAACAGCTTGATCACATACTTTCTTTGATGACTGACCCTTAAGAGTAGAAGTCTATTGTACTCGTCTCCAATTGATCGGAGTTGGCGTCCAAATGCTTCTGCCTCCATGGCCCCCCCTGCGTTTCTCGCCCGAGTGCTAAAGGGGTTGCGAGAGCTTCCTGCAACAGAAAGTAAAGTCATTTT